>PVKS010000051.1:0-71189 GCA_004027875.1 Aplodontia rufa | reverse complement strand
ACCACCTTTCTTTTCCTTCTTCTTCTCTGGTTTACATGAGAAAGAAAATGTACAACTCTTGATTTTCTGAAATTTCATTTATCTTTGCTTCATTCTGTCTATCCTATTTCACTTAAAAATTTAGTCAAGACCCAATAATGGATGGCTACTGAGGGTTTAGATAAAGCTCCAGAACAGGGAGGCCCTACTTCCATCCACGAATGCTTACTGAGCACCTACTGAGTGTGAGGTGGTTATTAAGTGCTGTGGAGTAGTGCAGAGATATAGATAAACCCCTGAAAGTACTCACAGTGAAATAGAAGTGACAGCCTTGTACATGTGGCTGTGTGTACGTGCATGCTTGTGTATGTAGGTATGTGTGTATGTATTTATACAGCAGACCATGTGCTCAGCTATCCTGTAAGTGAGGAATGGGGAAGCAAAGGAGAGGAACTGAAGGATTCCAATGGAAGATCCAGGAGGGCTTCATGGAGGAGGTGGCATTTGGCTAATCCTTGGGGCAGTGGTTGAGCTTTGAACAAGACAGAATCTGTCATTTCTAGGTAGGAGGTGCCAAGCTGTGGCAGCATATGCATGGGGGCATGACCCCCTCCATAGGTAGAGTGCTGGAATGTGGGGAGGTGTGAAATAGGATGGAAGATGGGGAGGGAAAGTGGGTTGGGCTAGTTCATGGACTGCTTTTGCATTAGGGCATGTGCAGGTGTGGTTGGTTGGGAATTGGATAGATTTCAGTGAAAGGCTAACAGGGGAGAAGGTAGGGCCATGTGATGGCTCAGGATACTGAGCCCTTGCTGGTCATCCACATTTCTGAGCGTTGGTGATGGACTGGGGATGGTGGTGGAGTCTCACAGGCACCTGGACTGGGCACTTGCTCACTCCCTGAAGTTACCTCTGCTAACTCCTGCCTGCTTTGCGGGGGAAGTGCCCCTTGGTGCTTTCTGTGAGCGACACTGAATGGGGACATTAGACTAGTCGCACGCCTGTGGCTTTCACAGTCCTTTTCTCTGCCCTTTGCAGACATTTCACCCTAGTGCATGCTCAGCCCTGGGCCTCAGAGGAGCCAGCCCACTTCCAGAAAAGCAGGATTTGGAGTGAAAGTGCTTTCGTTTTTGGCATTCATGACCCCCCACGCCTGCTGCCACCCGGGCTGTCCTTTCCTTTCTGCCTGGTCTGCTTGTCCCAGCCAGGCCTTAAGAACTACTCAAGTCAGGCTCCTCTGGCAAGGTTGTCTCTGCCTTGAGCTCATGGGCTGTCTCCTCTTTTGTCTCTTGTGGCATTTACAGTGTACGCTTTTTAATAATAAACTCTGCCTTGTCATTAACCTGCTTGAGCCTGTCCTGTCGCCCTGCTACAACATAGGTTCGGCCAGGATGGCGATCATGGTCTCTCCTTTCTCTCTCTCTCTCTCTGCTTCCTGCTGACATCACCTGGAACATATCATAGAAACTTAGTAATAACAGCTCGTTGAGCATCTGTTGTGGACTGAGCGCTTTGTCGGCATTACCATGCTTGATCCTCACTGCCAGCCACCCACGGGGTGGACACTCTCGAAGGAGTATTTGGAGCTTATGACTGTGTCCTCTCCAATTGCGGGTGTCTAGGTTCATTTGCCCCGGAGCTTCTCAATGAGGCTGACGCTGTTCCTTCATAGGTGGCTTGTGACCTGTCCTCATCTGCCCCCTTCTGAGGCAATGTACCCTGACGAAGGGGACTCTTTAGGACCTGTGTTTGCATTCCTTTCTACAGCTGCAGTCACTTTGGCTCTCAGAGTCAGTTTCCTCATTTGCAAAATGCTGGTACTGGTTGAGCATCCTGAGTCTGAAAATTTGCAACTTCCTGAGTGTTGATGTTCAAAGGATTTTGGATTTTTGGATTAGGGATGCTCAACCAGTAAGGTCTGTGCAGATATTCCAAAACCTTGAGAAACTCTGACGTCTGAAACCCTTCTGGTGCCAAGCATTTCCTGCGAGGGACCCTCGACCTGTGGTTTCTCCTTGCTTGGAGGTGGTGGGCAGCCAGTGTATCAGTAGACATGGTAGAACTTGAGGCTACTTTTAATGCTGTCCTTCTGAGATCTTCTCAAGTCCTCATTTTGAAGAGAGGTCCTGCCGTCATCTCAGGCACCGCCTGGCTCCAGACTCTGGAATCCTCTGTGGTTCCTACAATTCTTTTACTTTCACATCCACCACTTGCCCCTCCAGCCCTTTCGCTCTCCCTCAGTTAACCACATGGTCATGCTGGTCTCCTATTCAGCCTTCCTGCGGTGCCCCACGGTGCCTCAGCACAACATCCTCCCTGAGCAGAGCCCTGCTCTAAAACCTGCACTGGCTCCCTGTTACTGTCATGGAGGAGAAACTAGAAGGTTCTTAGCTTGGCATGCAGAAGCATCCAGGGTCCTGGATTCCAGTCCATGTGCTGTCCTCCTTTTCTCAAGATGTGCAGACTTAAGGCAGAGAACTTCTTTTTCACGTCTGCTACAACCTTGTCCATCATCTGGCACGTGGCTGCTCTGCACACGTTGCTGTGGCACGGAGCCCTCAGTCCCCCCTCACTTGCTGTGTCCTTCTTCTCTCCTCACTACAGGGTCTGGGCTTCTGAGATTGGTACTGCCCTTCCCAGAATCATTCCTCGAGCATTCCATCCTCTGTTTCTGGTTGAAAACACATCCCTCCGTTGAACTCCCAGATCAAAAGGGGTAGAGAGAGAGCTTGATCTTTTGTTTCTTGTACTTTGTTCATTTCTTCCCTAAGACATGCCATGTTTTTGTGGGAAGGATCTGGGGTCCTATTCAATCATATAGCCATCCCTCCTCCACTGTTCCCTCCCCAAGTCTAGTGCTCTGGGCACTGTAGGCTTTCCATAAAGCTTGTTGGCTTAAGGACTTGGAGGCTGTGGATGGGTGGCAGTGCTTCTGTGAAGCGGGTGGACTGAGCTTTCTGCATTTCTTCAGTGTGGTCCTCAACAGTTAGCTGGCCATAGGGCTGAGGCAGTGCTGGCCATAAGGGGTACCCAGAATCAGGCCTGGCTCAGCTAGTGTAGGAGCAGAACCATCTTTGATCTGGAGCCTTTTATATTCTAATGGAAACCTTGTCCTAAGTGGCATTTTGTTTTGGCCCAAGGAGACCACGTAGGAATGAGGGGTTGGTGGAGGGTGAGGACTGTGATGGGAGGTGGCCCCGCTGTGCTTACTGTGCAGAGTGAGTGTGAATGCATTGCAGCCTGGGTGTGCCCTTTGGCTGACGATGGTCAGGCAACACCAAGTCAAGGACCCAAGACCCTGTAACTGGATCCTCTTGCCTTTCCTTGCCCTCCTGCACCCACCCAGTGACCACCTGCTGGGCTGCATCCCTGTCAGAAGCAGTCCCTGAGAAGAGCCTTCAGGGAGAAGGCAGAGGACAGAGGGTGAGCGTTGCTGGTTCTGTAGTAGAGGTTTTCCTGGGGATTGTTCCCTGTGGGAGAGCCGGTGTCTGATCCATGGCATGCTAGGACTTGTTTGTGCTTGCTGGTCTGGTTAACCCCCTCATCATACCTCTGTCTTTTATTTTTCATACCCTGTCTTCAGTCACATGGAGAGCTCTTTGAGGGCAGGTCTAGGGCCTTTTCTGTTCTCTGCCCCAGTGCTCAGCCTGGCAGGTAGCAGGGGCCATGATCCATGATGCGTTCAATGAGTTGAATTGTGGAAGGGCTCTGATCCCAGAGATTCCAGGGAGGGTTCTGGCCTCTCTAGGCCTCCTGGAAATCCTTCCTTCTCCACCGTGGACTTGGTTAGGGGGAGATGGGCTGCTGAGTTACTGGTAGAAACATAGGGAAGGAAGACCTAGCCCCAGTCCTAAGTGCCCTTTGGGAAATCGCATTGCCAAAGGCATGTGCAACTGCACAGTTGTGAACCTGCACAGGTGTAAGCTGGAAACAGAGATGAGAGGAAGCAGGGGGTGCTGACCATTCCTTCCTTATTCCTCTCGCTCGACTTTGTGGATAAATCCCAAGGTGTTCTGTGAAAAAGTACAGAGGTTTTATAGTTACCCAAATGGCAGATATGGATTTAGAACTCTGCTTGGGGCCTCCCTGGCTTAGGGCAGGAAGCAGTGGGTTCTGGGTCACTTGGCTGCTATTGCTTGCTAAGGCTGAGGTTGCTTCTATAGTTAAGATGTTAGGTCGGGAAGGGACATTAGGAGGCTATCTGGTTTAGCTTCCGGCTCTCAGGCAAAAAAAATAAAAACAGGAAAAAGTAGAATTATTATCCTCATCATGCCCACTGTATTGACAAGGAACTGAGGCCTCCAGTGGCGGGGTGGCTGTTCCATGGCCATTACAAGTGGTTCCTTGTGCTCCACTCTTCTGCTCCCCACCAGGATATGCTGTAGGTGGTCAGGGGAGGGTCTTGTCTCAACTCAAACGTGCATTTTCTGTGTGGTGAGGCCACTCTTGTCATAGCTGAGGCCTGAGATTGTGAGGGAGAATGCTCTTGTTTTATTGTGAGGGTCCTAATGCAGGGAAGATGGCGGAAGAGGAGATTGTGTCTTAAACTCTTGAATCTTTCTGAGTTGAGGCCTCTTGTTGTCGGAGGTCCCTGGAGCTGCTGGTGTGGGAAGTGGGTTAGGGATGGATGCCTGGTCTGGCCAGAGAAGCTCAAGTCCCCCTGTCTCTACCCTTCAGCTCCCTACCAGAAGAACTCACGGCCTTCCATCAGGGAGAAGGTGGTTCGGGGGCCTGTGTGGCTCAGGCCCTGGCGGGGATTGGGCTGAGATCTGGGTAGGGAAGAGCTTCCAAGGCGTTGGCTTAGAGTCCCAGCCTTTTTGTCCCTCAGTCCTGGGAAATCCATTTTGAAAGTCAGGAAAGGAATTCTTTCTCTTGGCTCTGGTGCTGTGTGGAGGGAGCCCTGAGCCTTGCTTCTGCTCGCCTGGCTAGGTAGGACTGGAGTGCCCCGTGGCTTCCGTGCTGCCCTGATCTTGTGAGATTCTCATGTCCCTCCTGGATCCTCAGTTTGCTTCTGCTTTTCTCCTGTGCCATTTTTTTTTCTTTGTGGGATGTTTTAAGAAACACACAGATGACTTTATTGTTTCTGCTTATTTATTTTCTCTTCCAAGTTTCAGATGAAATCTGAACTCCTCCCCTGCTCACCCTAGGGACATCATAGCTGGGCTAAAAAGGGCTGCACATCCTACTACCTGGCTGTCGAATGAAAGCAATGGACTTTTTTTTTTAAGAGAGAGGGACAGTGAGAGAGAGATAGAGAAAGGGAGAAGCAACTTTATTTAGTTTTTCACATGGCCTTAGTTGCTCTAACACTTAGTTGTGTACGTGGTGCTGGGGTTTGAACCCGGGTCCTCTCGCTTGCCAGGCAAGTGCTGAAACCACTGAGCCACCGCTCCAGCCCCAGCAATGGACGTTTTAAAAGAACCTTCCACCTCATTCTCCCGTCTCTCCTCGCCTGCCCACCTCCTCTAGACATGAGCTCTCAATTCAGCCTGTGGATTTCATCTCCCATAACTGTGGGTGCTGAGTGGTCATGGTATGGCTGAGTCAAGCCAGGGAGTTTGGCTTGTTTTCTCTTTGCTTTGTGAGCTGGTTGCTATTTCTACCCTTGTTTGTGCCTTTCTTTCCCCAAATTTTAGTCCCTCCCTTCTGGTTTTAAGTATTCCACTGCATGTGTGAGGACATGGTTTGAACCATGTTCCTGTTGGCACCTCAGACTTGCTGGCACAGTGTCCTCTGTGTGGCTGTGACTGAGCATGTGGACACAGCCTCCTAGCCCACTCCCCTTATCCGTTTTTGTCCAGTTGACTGGACAAAGAGAATGAAACCAAATGGCCCCCGTCCCCTCCTAGGCCAGCCCAGCAGGGGTGTTCTGGGGTGACTCCCCTGCAGCCTTTTCAACAAGTGCTTAAAGTCTCTGGCGTGACCAGGCCTGTGCATCCCTTCTCATGGCACCCACAAACCAATCCCCGGCCTCATCCTTCCGTCCTGCTGCCCGTCGGTGGCCGAGGTGTGCGTGTGGTAGAGCTGAGCCAGGGGCAGAGGCTGTGCTGGACAGCAGCTCTGTTACAGTAGAGTGGAAGGAGGTCGGGCCGCAGGGCAGGTCACACAGGCCTCTTTTATTTACAGTACTCTCTTTCACTGCCTCAGTGAAACAGGAGCCCAGGAGGCTGCGGTGAAAGGGCACTGTGTTTGTGCATTCAGGCTTCCAGGGCTTGCTGCAAAGGTGGGGGTGCTTGGAGCAGTGAAGGGGCTTTTTGTCATTGGCAGTATGGCTTAGGAGAGAGGGGCTCCGAGAGGGCAGGGGCCACCACTAGGATGGTGAGCAAGTGTGTGTTTAGATAGCTCCAAGCTGCTCCTTAAAACTGATTCTGGGGTCTTGGGCACACTGTCTTTTTTAATTATTATTATTATTTTTTAAGAGAGAGGGACAGTAAGATAGAGAAAGAGAATCAGTTCTATTAAGTTTTTCATGCATCTTTCGTTGCCCTGACACTTCATTGTGTATATGGTGCTGGGGTTCAAACCCATGTCCTCACACATGCCAGGCAAGTGGCATAATCTCTGATCCACCGCTCCAAACCCTGGGCAAACTGTCTTGATCTCTCATTCTGTTGGAGCATCTGATCTCTGTCTTCCAATTGTCTCCACACCAGCCATAGCTGGTGGCAAAAAGTGGAGGAGACCCACTCTCCCCGCCTCGCTCACCTCTCTCCAAAGAGCAGTTTCATGGAAGGTTCTGTGTTTTTCATAGCTTCTATTGATTCTTCCTCTCCCCTGTATTATCTTGCAGAAGCTTAGTTTGTGTATCTTGAAAATGGGGTGGTGGGGTGAGGGGTGATAGTAAAGATTAGGTCAGGTGATACCTGGAATCATCTTGTACAGGGCGCTTCTGAAGTGACCATGCCACTGTCCCTTTGTGAGTCTGAGGAGCCCAAGTGAGGACCCCACTTTTGAGTCCCCCGTCCCTCAATCTCCCTTCTACTCTTTCTTGACTCATAACGATTCTTTGTACTTGACATCCTCTGATTTACCTTATGTGAAAAGGGAAGAGATATTTTTCAGAACTTTAGACAACTAATGCTTGAGGATGTGGAATATATGAACACTGTCTCATGCTCACTATGCTGTACCTCAAATCGGTCTTTTAAAGAGGATAAAAATGCACCAGTGCCCGCCCACCTTGGTGATCTCTGGTAAGCCTGCCCGTGCTGTCCCAGTGGACCTTCCTGCCTTCCAGTAGCGCAGTCCAGATGTGGTGTGGAAGCCCCATGTGCTTTTTCCTGTGTTTTGTAACTGTACTTTTTTTTTTTTTTTTTAACAATCAGAAGTCACAGCCACTGTGAAGCAATGACTCAGAATAGTTTAAGTGAAGGCTACTACAGAGCCTTGGACTGTCACAGAAGTCCTGGGCGGTCTGAGTTGTGGGATGGGTGGGAATTGCTGACCCCAGCCGCAGAGGGGCCAAGTGTCCTTTTGTTTCCCGTCTCCCTCTTTTCCTCCACTCCACTTAACCACTGCCACTGCTGCCCAGGGGAGAACACCCTGTCTTGTCCTTGCCCATCTTCCAGAGAGGCACTGAATATACAGTGAGGCAAAGTGGAAGCCAGGAAACACCTGGAAGGAGATGAGCAAATGGCCCAGATGAGGACGGCGGAGCATGAGCAGGAGCCTGGAAGGTAGAATTAGAAATTCTAAAATCTCACGTCCAGCAGCTGAAAGCAGGTGGAGTTTATAGAAAGACGGTAAAGGAAGCTTTTCCTTGGAGCCGGCTCTGGTTTCTCTGCTGCCTAGTTTTCTGGGAGGGACTAATCTATAAGAAAAATAGCCTGATTTCGATAGCTTAGTGCATTTCCATTTTCTAGGAGGTTTATAGAAAAGTCATCACCCTAGCTAGCTCTTTGGGACAATATATCATAAATAAGGATTGTTTCTAGGTGGGGCTAAATTGAATTGTCAAGAGACATTTTTTCTTTCTGTTTTCTGTTTGGAATAGTGGTGATGTCATTGGCTGAGCCTTGGAGCCCTTCTCTGGTTAGGCGTTTGAATATGGTTCCTTACAGATACCCAGTTAGTAAACGGAATTGTCCACCGACATAGCCAGAGAAGTTGATTCACTGAAACAGTGGGACATTGCCCATTTGGTAGAGATTACTCTTGGTTAATGATAAAGGACATGGGCTGTCCCCATAGATTGCAATGCAGTGGTTTTTTGGGTGGCACCCAGCTTCGAGGGGTTCATGGGAAACTTGGGTGTGGAGACTGTAGGAAGTAGGTGTTGGCCCCCAGAGAGAGCCCTTGCTGATCAGGAAGTTTCTGTGTGGGCTCAAGCACGGTTGCTACTAGTCCACATGGTGCCTTTGTGTGAATTAGAAAAGGCGCCCTTCTTGTGGGAGGATGTGGTTCTCTACCAGGGCTTGTGACTTGGTGATCTGGATGGGGCTGTATCTCAAACCTGCTTGCCCCATAAACAGCCACATGAGGTCCCAGGCCCAGGGGGGCTTCAGTGGTTGGAGTGGTCCTGAAGTGAAAGCTGTTGTGGCCAGATGTTTTGAACAATCAGTTCATTTGAGTTTCCAAAGGCCCAGGCCTCCAAGATCTGTTTTGCTGATGCCTTAACTAATCTCGTGTGCTCCATTAGCCCAGCAGCCCTTTCAAGTGTGCGCGGCACCAGGCTGCAGGTCACTGTGGCTCAACACTGGAGAAACCCCGGGGCCTTTTTGCGTGTTTGGGCATCTCTGAAGCTGCCTGGAAACATCAGATGGGGTTTATGGCATCCTTTCAGCATGACTGTCTCTTGTGACCAAGGCCAAGAAAAACAGCACCAAGAGGTAGGAGTGCTGAGGATCGGAGACGCACGTGCACACACCCTGCAGTCGTTTGCCATCTTTAGGTTAGCTTGGAAAAGCACAGTGCCTTACGTAACCCATTTCTCATCCACAGGTACAGAGCAAGAAGAGACTTTTAACCAGGCGGAATTTAGCTCTGCGAGAAGATCCAGTCCTCTTCCCCGCTTTCTTGTAGTTTTACTCATCCAGTCTGGGGCTTTTCAAAGTCATTTCTAGGCTCAGGCCTCAGGGGAGAGCATCAACCCTGGGTCTCCGTGCCGCAGCACGTTTGGACGCTGCGTTGGCAAGACTGAGTGCCCCTGGGAAGTAGACCAGGCCCTGAGAATAATTTCCATTTAAATAATTATTATTCTTTCTCCAATAGATTTGAAATCTATTTAACTTTTCAGGGTCCCCTAGCCTTTTAAATGTTTCAAATGTACTCTCTCCGATAGGTTACCTTTTCTCTCCCTGTAGGCTGCAATTAGTGTCCTTTACACAAAATTGGCTTAGAATTGGATTTAGAGAAGATAAGAATCAAATTACCAGTATTTATCTTGTAAATTCCAAAAGATCTACTTAAGACACTGTATTTAAAAAAAAAGGACTATAAAAGAAAAGTTTATTCTATGAAAGTGAATTCCTCCTGGTCTGATCATCTGTGAACATTTTAATATGAGAACGCCAACCTTCCCATGGAGGAACCTAAAACTGTCTTTCTCCTTGTCTACGGTTTTTATCTCCAGTTGAGCTTCTGAAATATATTGCTGGGCTTTGGGCAGTGGGGAGCTGATGTGGTCTCTGCTTTCATTAAAATTTGGAAGGTTGGCTTATCTGTTGTTTCTGATTTGTGGTAAGACATAAACCTCTAAAATATGCCTATCTTAAAGAGATATGCACCTTTTTATCATGGCATTTTAAGTTATTAAGCTGTTGAGAGGTGGGAGATGAGATCTCTGTGGTCTCCTGCATGCCTGTGTGTCCTCTAATGTCAGCGTGCTTGTTTTCATATGCTGCCTGGACAGTAAGTCCACACTGGGTTTAACTAAGGCTGTGTCAGAAAAATCGCCTGTGTTTTTAACAGTTCTGTTCCATGAAAGGCCCTGGGCAGTCACTACATATTGAGATTATTAACAGTTTTCAGCTGTATGCCCTGTAGCCCATGGCTCTTTTATTAAGGCGCACTTGTGGTGTTAAACTCCTGACTTTCACCTCCACTGAGTTAGGAAGTGTGAGAGTTTAGCTCAAGTCCCCTCCCATGGGAAGCCCCTCCGCATGGCAGCAGTAGCACTTCACAGGCACTTCTATGACCCCGGTACCCTCTGCCTGCCCTTCTGCTTCAGCAACACGGCTGGCTTCAGTTTTCTAACCTATTTGCATCGTTTTTTTGGCTTCCGTTGAGAGTGTTGGATACCAAAGCACAAACGACAGATTCCTTTTAAAGAAATACAAATACTCTTTGTGAGCAATTTCACTACGGATAAATCCTACCAAAAGAATTGAAAGCAGGAACTTGAATAGATATTTGCACACCCATGTTCTCAGCAATATTGTTCACAATAGCCAAAAGGTGGAAGCCACTCAAATGTTCATGGACACATGGATGAATAGACAAAATATGATATGTACTCACCATGGAGTATATTATTCAACTTAAAAAGGAAGGAGATTCTGACACACGATACAACACAGATGAACCTTGAAGAAATGAAGCCAGACGTGGCAGGGCAAACATTGTATGCTTGCATGTATCCGAGGTACTTGTGCTCTAAGAAGCAAATTCATAGAATTAAAATCCACAGTGTAAGTGGAATAGAAGTGACCAGGGGCTGAGAAGAGGCAGCAGTGGGGAGCGACTCAGTGGGTACAGAGCTTTAATTGGGGAAAATGAGATGAACGATGGTGGAGGGGATGGTCGCACAGCACTGTGAATGGACCAAGTGACCCTGCTCATGCCCTTAAAAATGGAGACGATGGTAAACTTCATGCTTGTGTATTTTTATTACAATAAAAATGTATTTTAGGTTAATTGCAATACCTGGCACGTGAGACAAACATTTCTGGGAAAATACTTAGAACATGATGTTACTAAAAACCTTTTGCTAAATATTTTAAAATAAACATTATGGCCAGAGTGTCGTCATTCTGCCCTTCAGCCATCGTGATTGTTGTTAGCTTGAGATGTTTTTGTTAGGTGCTTTTCTCTCAAGTAGTCTGATTACCCGATGATGTTGTGTTTTTCTCTCATGTGATTCTAGAAATTTCCCCCATCCCCCTTACGCCTCTGAATTTTCACTCTGATTAATTTTTTTACATTTTTTTCACTCACATAATTTTAAAATGCCCATGGCCTTACAGCATAGGGGGGTTTAGCAACAGAAGAAATTTAATTTAGGTGTGCAGAATTTCTAGAAATGACGGAAGAGGTGCTTTTATGTTTCTGACTTGGTACCTGTGTGATCAGGCTTTTGGAAGTCTTACGGTCACCATCTGTGTGATGTGCCTTGTCCCCCGCACCGGTTGCATGTTTAGCCCGAGATTTTGTGAGCTTCTGAACAAAAACTTTTTTCTTGTTCCTCTTCCCTTCCTCTTTGTTCGATCTTCATTTAAATGAAATTTTAAAAAACTGAAGAAATTCAAAGTGAAAAATCTGTTTCCAAATAAGTTAGAATCTCAAGATGAAAATACAAGTTCTGGAAATGGAAGTTTCCTCTACCCCCGTGGCTGCACTGCAGCCAGCAGCCTCGTTCTGAGCGTCTGGAGGTTTAATGGCCAGCATGTGTAGGTACGGGGCTCACTGTATATATAGTACCAGGCGTGTGGGCGCGCTGGCGCGGAGCGCAGAAAGCTTAACTTTGGCATTTCTAGGTTTATTTTAAACTTACAACCTTTAACGCCAGACACAGAGCTGCTTTCCCACTTAATGTAACTATACATTGATTGCTTTTAATGAGTGTTGGATCTCTCTTGGTGTTTCGCAGCTTGGGATATATAAAAAGTCTGGCTTAAATTAAAAAAAAAAAAAGCAGCTAACTCCTGACATTCTCATGGGCCTTGCAGAAGCCAACACGGGAGCCTTTGAAACCCTAACCTCCCTGTCCTCTTTATTTTTATCTTGAGTCAGGTGGGCCGAGAAGCAAGTGAAGAGTCCCAATTTAACACATGTAATAGATGGAGGTAATTTCCGTGGACTGTTTTGGCAGAAATTAAGCACCTGCATTTAAATAAAGGTGGAGGTCAGCCACATTTTCAAAGCAGAGACAGAGCTGATGAAGAGCTGTCATGCTAGAGTACTGGGTTCTTGACAAGGGGCAAAGAGGGTGGGGGGCCCTTTCGTTCAACGGTTTAGAAATGCTAATGATCATTTGCGGTTTCCAAGCCCGAATGCTTCATGTTTGCTTGCACACCTCTGTGGCACTGCCGAATTCTACAGTAAATATTTCAGACATCCTCAGCCCTGCTCTCTTCTCCCTGCAGTAAATTACATATTAAAGTAGCCTGGTAACTGAGCACTGGTTGCTGTGAGATAAGGGCCGGGAAATCAATATGTTTGCCATGTGGCTGCTTGTTTATGACACCTGCCTCTAGAACAGTTGAGCAATGTTCTGTTTGTTAAGGCTGCATTTCAGAAGCTCGAATCCTCCTAAAACAACCGGGGACTGACAGAGGGGGAGAGAGAGAGGTGCTACACAGATATCGATTTTAGTTTTTCTAAGTATGGAATTACACTTTGAAACAGTGGTCTCACAGCCTGTGATTCTTTTTTTTTTTTTTTCTGCAAGGAGGAGAGGTAGCTTTTCTGATACACTGAAGAGTTTATTTGTATACAAATATATAGAAGTAAGCATGTATCTGAATATATTCCATTTTATAATAGTGGTCAGTTAAAAGAAGGAATGTCATTTGTATTAAGGAAGTGCAGGTGTTATTTAGATTTATCTCCTCTCCTGTTACCTGGCTTACTCTAGTCCTGTTCTCTCCATCCCCCATGCTGGGGGGGAAAAAAAGCAAAAAATAAACACAAAACGTAACTGTTGGGAAGCTAGTATGTTAGCTGAGGTCTCCAGGGGGTTTTAGTTCAACCAGTGGGTGATACCATGGTCTTGTGACCTAGCCTACTGGCAAGTCAGTGGTTCTTAAAGTTGTGTAACATCAGCTAAAGTGAGCGAAGTGTGTGTGTGTGTGTGCGCGCGCGTGTGTGTGTGTGTGTGTGTTTTGGAAGGTGAGGGGCATGAGCTCACAAGCTTTGCGGAGAGGAGGGAGACAGCCCGGGTCCTCTTCATTTGGCCTTCCATTCTGGAAAACAACAGCAATGATACACCTTCCCATTTTGTCAGAGTGATTCAGTAGAAAAAAATGCATTTCCAAACACATTGCCCTAGAGCAGTTGATGGCAGGGTATGAAACGCGTATTGTGCTGGTGTACTGCGAGTGCCAGTGGCACACACCCTGCTAGCATTCCCATACCTTTCTAAGAAGCATTCAGCTTTCTCCACCCTGGTCCGTGTTCCGTGACTTCCAGTGGACTTACACATAAACAGTCTGCTCCACTTTGTTTTGCCAAAAAGTGAGTTAAAGGTTTAAAAAGAAACATGAGCTGCTTTATAGAGCACCCCAGAGGCTGCTGCAGCTCGGGCGGCTCCTGCTCCGGCAGTCCCTGAACTGGGGACATGATCTCTTAATGACACTAACGTATTCTGAGACTTCATGTTTTGGTTTGTGTGTTTTTTAATCCAGATCGGCAGGTTCTCCTTAATCAATAGTGGCAAAATGTCTCTTTCCTTTCCATTTTCCACATGATGGTAAATGGCTTACCCAGGCATCTCTCTCTGCTCCTGCTCAGCCCAAGGTGACACTTAAAATTAAATGGCAGGAGCTTAGGTAGGAGAGTGTGGCCAGTTTAGCCGTAGCAGTCCAAACCCAGGGGCACTGAAGCTGGGTCCACACAGCTGGGGATCCAGGAATTTAAGGAGAAAACTTCATTCTGTCCTCTAGACCTCCATTCCCCAATAATACAGCAGGCGTGGCAATTGGCTTATTTTAAGGAGATTAATATATATTTAGTATTTTATCTAATTTTGTGGTCCTGTCCTGGCTGGTTGACAGAAGTGTTTAAGCAGGACTGATTGGCTCAAGAATTTCGTTCTCCAACTGAGGCAAGTATGGTCACAGAGCCAGCTGGGAATTTGGGGGGTTTTTGGCAAGTGGAGCCCTTTCCTCTTGCCTCTACCCAGGCATGCATGGAAATAGATGAAACCCAGTGAGGAGGACTCTTCTAGTTACTTTGGTGTTTGGGGAGATTTTTAATTGGCGAACAGCACTGAAGACTGAAATGATTCTGACCTTTTTTTTTTTTTTTTAAAGAGAGAGGGACAGTGAGAGAGACAGAGAAAGAGAGAAACGACTTTATTTAGTTTTTCACATGGCCTTCGTTGCTCCAACACTTAGTTGTGTACGTAGTGCTGGGGTTTGAACCCGGGTCCTCGTGCTTGCCAGGCAAACGCCGAAACCGCTGAGCCACCGCTCCACCCCGATTCTGACCTTTTTTGATGGACTCTTTTCTGAGATGGGGCACATCTTGCATTATAAAATTATTAACCTTTCATAAAACTGGGATAATTAAAGCACAGGGGCAGACAACAACTGTCAGACCCCTCACTTCTAGGTATCAGGGATTTAGGGCTTACACAAAATTTTGTGCTGGGCGAGGAATCCAGACTCCTGGGAGGCCAGGTGACCCTAGAGTCCTTTTTAATGAGGAGATGCTCTTAGGGCCAGCATCTCAGGGGTCCAGAGGGGCTGGATTTTTGGTTGGTGTGTGGTTTCAGATAGTTGCCTCCTACGGAGGGATTTAGAACGTTCAGCTAGGATCCTACTCCTCCCTGGATTTTGCAGCTCTTCATGGAAGCTCTTTAGAGCCACAGAGGTGTGTTTTCCTAGAACTGATTGATTTGTCTTTTTAACCAGATTAATTTGAGGGGTTTGCTGGAAACCGGAGGGACTGCACAGAGCAACATGCTATGATATGGTAGGAAAAGCCTGGATTTTGGAGTTGAGATAAGCCTAGCTGGAGAGCTTGACCACCCTTAAAACTGTGCATTCCCAAGACACACCACTGAAACATTCCAAGAAAGGCTGACATCTTCTCCTCTAAATGGGGGCAAAGCTGCCTAATTTCAGGGTGATTTTGAAGATCTAAATGAAAAAAATATGTGTTGATCTCCCGGCTATTCTTCTGGTGCCCAATAAATGTTGGTTCTCTTATCTTCCTTTCTCTTCTTGAGAGTAGATGGTGATTTTATTTCTTTGTATTTTTTATGTCTTTGCACAAATGGAAATAAATTCATATGCTGGTTAATTCATTTTTTAATATGATGATGATGATAAAGGAATTGATGGGGAGGAGGTAGATAAATTTTTACATGTGGCTTGTAATTTCTTTTCTTCTTGAAACTGGGTGCTGCTCAGGGAACAGAAGTCTCCGGATGGTCCTGTTTTCCCTTGCCTTTTGGCCTCCGCAGCGAGAGGACCTCCTGCCTTTGGTTTGGTGGTCCGTGTCCCTCTGCAGTGGGTCTTGTCTGAGCGTTTCAGGGTTGATAGTGACATACCAGTGATGGTCCTCATGTACAGACCTCCTGGCTGCAGGGCACAGCTGCTTTGCCCTGCAGAATTGCTCTCAGTTGATTTTCTTTTGGAGGAAGAAAAACCCTTAAAAATGTTTTGGGAAGGATTTCTTACATGGCTGGAAGGCACCGGCAAGTTGTTGGCAGCCAAGTTTGGGTTGCAGTGTCCGGGGGGCTTGAGGCTGCTGAGCCGCTGTTCCTTATGTGCACCTGCCTTCTTATTCATGGGCCGTTCTCCCCATCCTTGGTGAATTTCTCACTCTGGGGTTTTCAGGAGAAAGGTTTGTCATTCATCATCACTCTTCTCATCCATCAGAGCAGTGCAGGAGGTGCTAACCACAAGTGGGTATTCAGAGAAGGTGGAATCAGTTGTTCACGTTTTTTCTTTTCTTCCAGGTACGTCTCCCCTTCTTTCTGGGACTTCCCCCTACACACACACTTTCTGGGAAGTGGAGCCCTTGGCAAATGGTCATTGTTTCTGGGATCACCTTGGCACGTGTAGAAACAAGGATGCATTTTGCTGATAGTGTGGGGTTGACCCCATAATCCTGAGGTGTAGTTTAGCAGGAGGGAGACAGTCATTTAATTATTTATTGGGTACCTGGAGAATTTTATAGGCAGGAGAGCCTAGGGCAGTTCCAGAAATAAGGCTGATCCTAGAGCTGTTTGTGTGACTCTCTCCTTGGGCTTGAAGCCTCTGATGATTGCCAGCAGTCAGTAGAGTCCCCAGTACGTGGATCACAGAGGGACAGGAGGGTCAGCAAAAGCTGCTTCTTGTGTGTTTCCATGTTAACCTATCAGATCACGTGTGAGTGTCCTTCCACACCGTTATGTCTTGCTCCTCTCAACTGCCAGAAACATGAAGAGACCTTATTTGAAGGCAGGTATATGGGTATGCTGAAGTTGGAGGCTTCCCGTCAAATGGTTTTTGCATTGCACCAATGATTATTTCTGCTTTGCAGCATAATACTGTAATTAGTGAGGGGCAAAGGTAAGGGCTGGGAAAGTCATAGACGAGTTCCGCTGCCTTTAGGCCAGGCCCTCTGTTGTGGGAAGCAGGGATGAGAGTGGACTATGCAGGGATTAAGATAGATGGTGACTGAACCTAAGACCCGGCCTGAGACTGAAGTGCTGTTGTCTGGGTAGTGGTGATGGGCACAGGGAAGTGGATGACAGCAGAACTGCAGGGTGCCCAAACGTTCTGCTCAAACATGTTTTTTGCTTTTTTCTTAAAAAAAAAAAAATTCATTTCTTTTTTAATGTGCACCGTCTGCTAGGACTAAAGAAGTTTTGGTGGTTGTTTTCTTAACTTAGGGCCGTAGTCTCTCAATCTGCATGTGTGTTTTGGTGACCACATGTGACAGCTGGTGCAGGCTTTCTTCTTTGTGCTTTCTCTGAACCTTCCAAAGAGCCAGCCCTGTCTCTTGGGGGGATTGACTGCTGGGGCCCCCGTGTTGTTGGTGCTCCCCACCGGCATCAGCATCGAACCCTCCGCACACAGGATGTTTTCTCTGGTGCTTATCAGATGGTTTAGGAGATGCAGAGTGGAGATAGAGGTAACGTTTAACTCATCCTGAATTCCTTTGCCGAGCTGGGGCCCAAGATGAATTCAACCACAGAGCTGAGGGAGGGTTTGGCTGGAGCAAACCATGCTGGGCCTTCGATCTTGAAAGGAGATGCAGGGGCCCATGGTGGGGTTGGCGGTTCACTCAGTACCCTTCCCTGATCTAGTGTGTGGGTTTGGAGCCTGGGCAATCAAAGACAAATTTAACAAACTACTCTTTCTTGTGTGTGGGCTGAATAATTGAATTTGTGGGTTATCCATGGCAGTTTCTTCTTTTTCCTCATCCTCTTTCCTTTCTCTAAGATCAGCATTTTAAGTGGGGCATGGTGGCACATGCCTGTAATCCCAGTGTCTTGGGAGGCTGAGGCAGGAGGATCGCAAATTCAAAGCCAGCCTCTGTAATTCAGCCAGACCCTAAGCAACTTAGTGAGACCTTGTCTAAAAATAAAAATGGCTGGGAATGTTGCTCAGTGGTTAATCACCTGAGTTAAATCCCTGGTACCAAAAGAAAAAGAAAATCCCAGGATTTTAGCCAAGGTGCTCAGTTTGAGCTCATTTGCCGAAGGGAGTAGGGTAAGGAGGAGTGACCAAATGAAGCACCTGTCCAGTAATTTGAGACTTTCTTCTACAGGGATACAAGGATGTATGTGGATTGTGTAGAAGTTCAGCTTTTCTGTTTTGTCCCAGGATCTGCATGCATAGAAAACTGGGAACTAACAGTGCTCCATTCTTTAGACTAGTAATAGTTCTTTCTTGTGAGTGGGGAATGGCTTAGCGTAGCTTTGTCAGTAGGCAGGTGTGTGGGCCTGTAGCGTGGCTTTCTATTTGGGAAGGACAGTTAGCCTTTGCTTCTAGCACCCGAGACTTGAGTATTTCTTACCCTCTCAGGACCAGGCCATCTCAACTTGGTTTTGCTCTCTTCTGTAGCAAGAAGGAAAGGGGAAGTGACCCAGAGCAGCTAGAACTCAACACTGGGCCCTGGAGGAGGCTCTATATTGCCAGGGAGGAGGATAAATGGGAAGCAAGAGTGGATTTGGATTGTTTTGTTGTGGTTTGTCCTGAATTCTTCAGAATCTCTCCAGGATGGCTGTCAAATTCTTTGAAGAGATAGACCTCCAGGAAGCCAAGAGCTAGGAGATCTGTGGCCATGGGATCCGGCCCACTCAGCCTGTAAAACAGGGATCACCACTGTGGCCTCTGCATCCTGTTACCACTGGAAAACTCTTCTGTTGAATGGATGTTGGCCACTTTATTCTTCGCTTATTGCTGACACCAAAAAGAGAGCCATGTCTCATTTGGAGATTGTTATAGGGGCACTAGAGTGATCTCAGCCAATTCAGTAATAAGATTAAGTCCATTTATGCATCAGAAGGGGGTGTTATCATTCTTGGGTCCCCTGAAATCAGGGTTGGCTATCATATTGGCAGCCGTACCTTTTCCTGACCCATTTTGCAGAGGGGGCCAGCAACTTTATCATAGCATAGCCGTTTACCCACCTGGGAAAAACACATGGTATAAAAGCTCGACCAGTTAGTGATGTTGGCACCTGCAAGGTGGACATAGAGGTATGAGTAGGAAGTTCCTCCTGATGAGTAACCTTGGTTTCTCTTGTTGTCATCTGAATATACTTCTCTGATTCTTACAAGTCTGTGAGTTAAGGCTGGCTGGACATCCCAATCGCTCTGAACTAATTCTGTTGTGTGAGACCCTGGGTGGGGCTGTTGTTTGGCAAAGTTAAAAAACAAAACAAAGCAAAACAAAAGAAAAAAAACAAAGAAAGGAGAGTATCTATCTATCTATATTGGTTTCAGTTAAGGCCAAGATCTGGGCTTTCTCTGGGTTCCCTTGTTTGTTTATAAGCTGTGTTTAAATGAGGATTTTCCCCCCGAATTTCTCCCACCCCTGCCATTCTCTTCCCCTCCTCTTATCCTAACAGTCTCATAGGTAAACTTAGAAGAAAGACAAATCCTTCTCAAACTGTCACCAAGGGTGCCATAAAAGAGACATTTGGACAGTGGTTCGAGGGAGATCCTTGTCTCTGCTCGATGTTAATACGAAGGGATTGGGGTAGCCCAGATCGCCAGGGGAAGGCGGTTTTTCTTCATTTAGCTTTTAATTGCTTTCTTTCACTTTTATGTATAAAAGATTGTCCATTTAATTAACTCAAGAATGCAATTTCAAAAACACTAATGCTTTACACATGATGGCTTTTAAAATAAAAGTAGCATTCTAATATTGCATAATGTTTTCCTGTCCCCTCGCTCTCCCCTCCTCCAGCCTCCACCCCTCTGGTCTGTATTAACCTTTAACAGTGGAGGGTTGTTAGGAGAAAAATGCTGTTCTTGATGGTGACTCTATGCTGGCCCTTCCCACCCAGCGAGTATTCTAGCAGGGCTAACGTGCTCTGTGACTTCCGGGAGGAGGGGGCTGCAGTCCCTCTCCCCTTGGCCCATTTCACGTCTGTATTTTTCCTCTTTTGGGGTCAGTGAGTGTTGTGGCTGCCTTTTAAGAAGCATTGTGATGATGAATTATGTGGGAAAACTAAAGAGAAAAGAAAAGAAAAAAGACCCAATGCTTAACTCTTGTATACATTGGCCGATGGTCTCTGATTTCACCATCTTCTCTATTCTGATAGAAAAGAAATCCTTCTCTTCTTATTCCATTACCACTTCCAAAAATGTGAATTCCTCAAGCCTTCCGTCTTCCTTCTTTAGTAATATTTCCATACCCACCCTCATAGCTCAGTCCCGGTTCAGGGTTTTTTGGTTCTCTTTTTGAAGGCACGGTAGTTTGGCCAGCAGTTTTCCTTCACCAGTTGACCTGGGGCAGGAGCACAGCTGGAGATGTGTGCAGGTATACATGCCCCTGAGAGAGACAGCTGAAGTCCAGCCCTGAAGCAGCAGTCGAAGCTCGTGACATCCCTCTGTGATTCTCAAGTGACCACTTGCTCAGCCACATGGGGCTGGATAATGACCAGGGTCCTGTTCTGAAACCTGTTTGGGTTTTGTTTCTGGGGGATGTCCAGAAAACTTTACAGACCTATAAAGTGTGCTATTAAACACGCTGAATTTAGATCTGATTTAACTCTTTCACTCAACCCTATGTTCTTATCGTCTGACCTCCCTGGTGATGAAATGCTGGGTCCTTCAGCGTGAACAAACCCAGCAAATGCTGCAGGTGACTGTGCATTGGTGCAGGTCACTTTCCAGAGAGCTTTTCTCCCATGGTGTCTTTTCTCCAGAGAGCATGAGTTTTTTAGCCTACTAAGGTGGTTGCAGTGCAAAATTTTCAACCTCAGAACAATTGTATAGTTATTAGAAGTGACTAAAAGATTGCTCCAGGGTACGTATGAAACATGGGCCTTTTCCGACTGATGTGGATAATCCTCTCTTGGGAGAATTTTGCACTCTGTTCTGTGACATCTGGGTAAAAATGACCCGGGAGACCAATGTTTTTCAATGTGGAGTAGGGCTGCACCGAGTGGGGCTGTGGGGCTTAGAGATGTGTGCACCACAACACTATTTTTTGTTTGTTTCCCATTGTATTTGAGGAAAGGGAATTTCAAATTAACCTGGAGCAAATAGCAAATATGGAAGGAGATTTGGGACGGCCTTTTTGTGTTTTTCTAAAGTCTGCCTTCCTCATAATGAGATCTCTTGTCCGACTCCCACCTTTATTATTATTATTACTGTCGGTCTGTACTCAGCAAACATTCATTGTCAAGAGGCCGGGAGGGTTTTGAATGCTGCTTGTGAGCAGAGGCTGACGGGAAACATACGGCTTTATCATTCATTAATTCCTGGGTTCATTCATTGAGCTGTTTAAACTTCTGTGTGTAAGACGGCAGCCCCGAATGGCCTTTTGGTGCCAGCTTTAGCTCAAAACTCCAGGCTCTGACAAAAGAGGGCACAGGGAGCAGCTGAATGGACAAAATATTTCCAGTCATAAGAAAGCTATTCCTGGGCTGGAGTGGTGGCTCAGTGGTTGCAGCACTTGCCTGGCATGCCCAAGGACCTGGGTTCAAACCCCAGCACCACATACACAGTTGAGTGTCAGAGAAACAAAGTCCTGATGAAAAAAATAAATAAAATTGATTCTTTCTCTCACTCTCTTAAAAAAAAAAAAAGCTATTCCTGCTTCTGTGGCTCAGGTACTAGAACACCTATGAACTAGAATCTTAGGATTCTTTCTTCTCCTCTTAGACCCCTCCCCTTAAAAAAAAAAAAAAAAGAAAGCTTAGTGTAAATGAGGGAGCCAACCTCTGTTATTGCAACAGTGGTTACAATATCTGATTTTCAGAATAGAATTGATGGCCGTGTGCTCGCTCGGGTCTGCTCAGTCGTAGCTCTCCACCTGCTCGCTCTGGAAGAAGCCCTCTTGAACATCATGGTGAAGCTTTCAGCTCCTTCCTCCTCTACCCTCCCCTTCCCCACTCAGCTCTCTAAAAGACACCTGAGCTATTAGGAAATTGCCTGCTTTCTTGGCAGCAGGAGGGAAGTGAATCCTGTGTGTGCCAGCCTGAGAGCTCAGTGGTAGGCACATGACCCCATTCAGTCTCCAGGACAGGGCTGTGGCATCCTGGTTTACTATGAGAAGTTCCAAGAGGTTACATACCTAGTGCATGCTTTTAAATTGGTAGCTAGAATCCAAACCCAGGTTCTTCTAATTGCTTAGCCGGTGCTCTTAATGCCCTCTTGGATGTTCTCTGTGGATGCTGGGATGGGCTGGCCTCGGTGGTGATGGGCAGGCAAGGGTACCCAGCCAGAATTGGGTCCCCACACTGTGGTTCTGCCTGTGTTTGCTTCATCAGTGGACCAGTCCTGTTTCAGGGATGGAGACAGGGCGGGTTTCTTGTCCTAATCCGTGCACAGCTTAATTGAGCTGAGACCTGGCACAGTGGGAGGATAGGTTTTGGAGAGGAAGTCAGGTGGAGAAGGAGAAGAGGAAGAGGCATCTCTTTCTCCTCCAGTAGCTCTCCATCTGCATGTGGCAGTTATCCAAGGAACTTTGTCCCCACACTCCCTGGCTTTGGTCCTCTTCTGGAAAATGCTGTGTGGTTAGACTGGGTTATTTGTGTTGAGTTGTGACATCTTTGTATCAATTAGGTCTTTGGCTAGACTTAAAAAAAAAAATCTGTTCTGGCATTTCAGATTCTTGAAGCTAGCTCCTGACCCCCATGGCCAGTATCCCTCATTCTTGGAGGACCTGGGGCTTGGTGGAGTTGCCAGAGCTGGAGCACAGTGAGGCCCAGATGTTTTGGAGAGTTTTTTCCATTGCCCTGATCAGGAATGTGTTCCCTCAGGACGGGTTATGGCCTGGAAGTGAGCCTAACATAAACATCCTTGCCGAGGCCAGTCTCCTTAATCGAATGGAAATGGTTTGAGGGATGAGGGACTTGAGGGTGGAGGTGGGGGGTGGGACAGGAAAGGAAGAGTAGGGGGAGGGGAGAGTGTTTAGGGATTGACTTCAGAGACATAGCTATCCTGGGACTATCTTAACAACAGTGCTTTCAGCAGAAATCTGACTTTGCTGAGTTGGTGTAGTGCAAACTGGGCTAATCCCTTTGGGGACTTTGAGGGAAATTATGGAAATTGCAGTTTGGTAGATCAACTGAGCAGAGCAGTGAGGGAAACTGAGGCATGTGAGAAGAACCAGGAAGTGTGGTAAAGGGTATCTAGTGGAGGACTTCCGGAAGAAACCTACCCAGTTTGAGGACTGCGAAGGCCTTCAGCATCATATTCATCATGATACTTTGAAGTGATGTTTTGGAGTTAGACTTTCAGTGGAGGGGCTTGAAGAACGTGGGGAAGTTTGTGTGTGTGTGTGTGTGTGTGTGTGTGTAGACACACCAGGGAGGTGCTGAGGGTTCTTGGTGGGGATCCTCAGTGTCATGGAGAAACTGACTCTGTGTTGTGTCCTCACCCACTTTTCTTCTCCCTTTTGGGGGCTCAGGCTTTCTCAGAGATTCTGGATATTTCTCCCAGGCCCTAAGAGGGCAGAAAAGGGTCTTCTGTGATAGTCTATGCTTGGAGCCCCAATGCAGTAGCCTGGGGCCACCAGGGGTTACATTTCTCTTTGACCTGGATATCTTTCTCCTTCATAGAGAATCTCAGAACGCTCCCAGGAAAGCCCTGGCAACAGCCTTCACCTGACCAGTAAACTTTTAGGGCTTTGTGTAAGGCTGGTTTAAAAGAATTTGCAGAGATGCCAAGACTGCCCTGTTGGTTTCGCTGATGCAGATTAAAAAAAAAAGAGGGTCAGGCAACCAGGGGAAAGCTCAGGAACAGGGAGGGTGGGGACCGTCTTTCTACTCTCATATCTTCAAATCTTGGCACTTGGTTGTGCCAAGGAGAGAGAAGATGTAAACAATTTCGTTTGCCTTCAGGATGCAGGATTTAATCTAAACATGATTAAGTTGATTTGATTTTATAGATTGGAATTTCTAAGTGATAGAAACTGATGAGGTTAATGTGAAATATTTACTTAGTAAAAAGCCTCATTACCCGATGCTGAAGGGAAAGAGGAAAAAAAGATTGTGGGTAACTCGTTTGGTCTTTTGGAAATGAAGTTGGGTTAAAGTTTTCTTGGTAAAAACTGAATTCTGTGATCTTGTTTTTACACATGCTGTGCTTAAATATTAACACCAATTGAGCAAATTGCCTTTTAACTGCCTTTATTTGCTTTCATTAACAGTATAATTTAAAAGCTCAAGAATTTGCATGAAACCTGTTGTGCGTGTTGGGGGGGGGAACTATTCATAAATTAATTAATCGTGAGAACGTTATCTTTAAGGTCATAAAACTTAAGTGTGGTTTCTGAAAAGCAGTGACGTATTTTTGCTGTTTCTTGGGGACAAGATGTACTTTTGGCTTTGAGATCTGGGTTGTGTGTGTGAGCGCGCGTGTGTAATAACTTGGCTGGATCAAGAAAAATTTTAATGACTGGACATGTTTTAAGTTAAGTGAACCTAATTACACTGTAGTTTTCAGAGAGCTAAAGGCAATACCATTGGTATTTAAGCACTGGTTTCAAAATTAAAGTCAACCTATATAATTGGTCGTGCTCCTTAAATTATCTCTTTCTGCCCCCCTCCCCAGAACCTCCAGCCCTTTCTTTCTTTCCGTTCTTCACCAATAAGAGAAACTGGTTAGCACTGCCAACCACAAGATTGTCTCCCCGTGAGGCACATTCATTGAATTGTCCTTTCATGAAATTACTCTAAATACCTTAGAAGTTTCCGGAATGATTTTGTTGAAATCAGGCCTGTAGTTCTGTACAGATGTTTTTGTGGTTTAGAGCCTCAGCCAAGACAAACATTATGAATGGGATGCAGAGACCATGGTGTCCTTCAAAGGCCTGCAAGCTCCTTTGGGAGGGATTCTGACACCTCCTCCTTCTGACAAACTATTCGGTGTTTCACTCTCCTGGTTGGACTGGGTTGTAGTGGGTGGTTTTCCTAATTAATTGAATCTGTGGTCTAGTTTTTCTGGGTCTGCAGATGCCAGAATGCTGAATGTATTTATCTTGAGTATTTTTGTTGGCTACTGTTGAGATACATTCTTTCTTTTCCCTTTTTACCCCAAGTCTGTTCTTTCTTTTTCTTCTTCTTCTTTTTTTTAATCTTTCAGACCCATTTCAATAAAGAAAGAATCCCTCTCATGCCCATTTGTCAGAACTGTTTTTAAGATGGAGGAGAGAAATATGTATTTTAAATAATTTATGCTCAAAGATCAGACATTTAAAACCCACAGGATGCAGAGGAAAAGATGGGTAAATTTGACTCCATGAAAAATTTTAAGCATTTTGGTATGATTTTTCTATTGGGTTTTGCTTTTTCCTCACACATTTGTTGATTTTCTTTCTATAAAGATAAAAAAGACATTCATCCTTCATCTGTCAAATGCGTGGCAAGTGTTTTTCCGAGTCTATCATTTATTCTACAATTTTGATCGTGGGTCTTTTTATAATATAACATTTTTCTTTCGTTAATTTTAAAATGTCACAATGATGTCTGTAGTGTGGATAGTATAAAGCCTTTGATGGTCTGGTTTTACAATTTGAATTTGGAAAGACTATTCAGATGAAAGAGGCAGGAGGAGTGAGAGAGAGGGACACGGAGGGAGTGGGATAGAAACAGAAAATGAGAGAACTAGTGGGTGATGATAAATAACATTAAAAGGTTGATTTTTTTCCCCCTGTAAGAAGTCTTCTGTGCTTGCAGAACGAAGTTTCCATATTCTGAAGAGATGCTTCCTGAGAGGTCCCTGTCTAGAAGGCAGCCCACCCTGTCCTTTCTCCTAGTGCTACCCAGCATGTTTGACCTGGTTGATGTGCAGGCTCCACAATGCCACCTGTTCCCCACACTTTCTTGTACATTCCAGGTACCTGCTGCTTTCTGGCTCATGGTAGAAGTACTCTGCATGTCTCACCTTTCTCTTAGAGTGCCACTGACAGCAAAGGCCCTGTTGCCCAGCTCACTCATCTTAGAACTCCACCCTGTCCTTAGCAGTATCTAGCAACTCTCTGTAAGTAATGTTCACCAGACAGATTGACTCTCACCTGCTCTTCTGTCCTGTACACTCTTCTGAGATTGGCCCATGTTTCAGAAAGAGGGTTTGGGACCCTGGGAGTCCAACACTGCAGGTATTTGGCAAAAATTAGGTTGAGGTGTTAATTTGGAAACTTGTTGGAATTTTGGGAAGAAGGAATGTCAGAGCTTATGGTGTGAATCTCAGGGTGTTCCTAATCTAAGAACCCTCTATCATGACCATTTCCCAAAGGTGAGGTCATGGCAGCTTTTTCTCAGATACACATTGAGTGCCTGCCATGTATTTTGCCCCTAGTGAGGCCGTGGAGGACCAAGAGCAGCAAGCCATAGACTTTGCCTTCGTGAAGAGAGTCTCTAGTTTGGGATTTAGAAAATTTGGGAAGAAGGGTTAAAAAAAACCAACAACAAAAACCAGACATGCCGCAAATGGCCCTTTAGTGTTATCCCTCATTATCACACTTTGGCCACCTGTTCCGTCCTTTCCTCTTCCTCCGTGAGGGTGATTGGGTCTTTCCATTTCAAAATCAACTCTGGGGAGGTTATTAGGGCACCCATAGTTAGCTATCTAGTCATCCATTTAGTTGTTTTTTTGGTTTTTGGTGTTTTTTTTTTTTTTTTTTTTTTTTTTTTGGTAAACTGGGGATTGAACCTAGAGGTTAAGCTGCTTAACCACTGAGCCACAGCGCCAACCATTTTAATTTTTTATGTTGAGACTGGGTCTTGCTAAGTTGCCTAGGGCCTTGCTGAGTTGCTGAGGCTGGCTTTGAATTTGCAAGCCTCCTGCCTCAGCCTCCTGAGCTGCTGGGATTACAGGCATGTGCCTCTGCTCCCAGTTCATCCAGTTAGCCTTGAACTGAAAGCTGGCATTCATTCTATTATTTGTATTCGTTTATTCATTCAGTTAGGCTTTCACCAAAAAGTTGTGCGATTGATATTATCTAGATTAGCCAAGTTTTAAGTACAAGGGACTCCTAGACTCCAGTCCTTCTCTATTAGGAAACTGATTTATTGGTGGTAGTGATGAGTCCTAGGGATAAAATTGCTATGAAAAAGCTCGCCCTGTGAGTTGTCTGATAACCACTAGGCAATTCAACAGGAGGAACACTATTTCTATCTCTATGATATATTTTCAGAAAATAAGTAGAAATCCTGGGATCTGGAATAACCTGATATTCTAGCTTAGCATGTACTCCTGATACGTAGCATAGTGTCTGCCACAAAGTAAGGGACCAATGACTTTGTTGAAAGACAGAATAATGGATGAAGGCTGGAGGTAGGAAATTTTTGAGAGAGGTTACTTTGGGGTGAAGGGGTTGGGAGGGAAATCTGCTTGGCGAGGTCCATATAGGTGTATGGTAGTTTGTCATCTCATTTTTTAGACCTTTTGAATTATGAAATTTATGTACATATACATATATGGTTAAATACACACGTATGTGTATATACATACATACATACACATGTATATACACATACATACATAAGTGTGCATATATAATTTTTTCTGGGAATCAAATCCAGGGCCTTGCACGTGCTAGGCAACTGCTCTGTAACTGGGCTACAGCACCAGCCCTGTCTGAAATACTTATTATTCTTCCACATGGTTGACCTGCCTCTTTGCTCTGGAGTTCCTGCCTTGACTCTGTAGAGGGAGCAGGGAGATGATTTAAGCAATAGTATTTTGTAAGTTTGTTTTGGTTCTTATCAGAATTCTTTCCAGGAACAGAACATACTTTCCAATACATGGGACAAAGGTCAAAGGTGGAAGTGAATGTGTCCCCGGGAATGTTCCAGGTCTGATTTTCATCAAGATTTTGCAAATTTTCGACTTGTGGGCGACAGGGCCACAGAAATAAAGCTTTCAGGGCACTGGTCCCTTCTGTTCCTTTTCTTCTTTTGTTTGAAGGCAGGTAGGAGAGGGTGGGTAAAGATGGGATATTGCTGCAAACCTCTAGACTTCTTTAATCCCTCCTCCCTTTCTGAGAAGCTGAATACCATCTTGAGAAGGTAGACATTACTTTTACACACAGAAGTGACCATAGCAGGGAGAGTGTGCATCCTCCAGCATGGTGTGAAGTGCTTAGGGTCAGTCTCCTCTCCCAAAGGTCAAAGGTGAAATAGACTATAGACTTTTTGTTGATGTTGTTTCCCTTCCCCCTTCTTCTTTTCCTCCTTCTTTTTTTTTTTTTAAAGGTGTGTGTGTGTGTTTAAAGAGAGAGGGGGAGAGAGAGAGAGAGAATCAATTTTATTTTTTCAACTGGCCTTTGTTTCTCCAACACATAGTTGGTACGTGGTGCTGGGGTTTGAATCTGGGTCCTCGTGCCTGCCAGGCAAGCGCCGAAACCGCTGAGCCACTGCTCCAGCCCCTTCCTCCTTCTTTTTTAAAAAACCTCTTTTCCTTGTTATCTCGGCTCCCAGATATCAGCTTTGATGTCTATTGGGACTTCAGGTGGACTCAGCGCATAGGCAGGTGTTGGTTTTAGTGAGCAGGTGAGAGTTCCACAATCTTTTGGGGCAGAGAAATGGGTCCCCCCACATTCCTGCCTAAGAGAGCAGGGTCCCCCATGCTGGGTCTTTTCGGCCAGGCTGAGCTTGCTGAGGAGGCTCCTTGGGGAGCGGTGGGGCACACCAGGTTTCCCCCCTTCTGTAGGGATCTGTCCCCCTTCAGAGCAGCTGAAGAGAGGTTGTCCAACAGCTGGGTATTAAGGTTTCATTAATCAAAGACACCTCCACTGCCCCTTTACAGAAACACAACTGCTTTGGCTGTCCTCCGCTGACAGCCTGCTAATTTATCTTTGCCCAAGGAAGGGAGGGGAGAGGGATAGGGAGGCAGGTGGGTGCCCCTGCTCTGCGGAAGGGAAGGGATGTCCGTGCTGGCTCCTAGCGTGCACGTGTGGGTTCACACGTGTTAGGGTTCACACGTGTTATGTTGGCTTCATGTGTTCATTCACAGCAGTGGGCAGCTGGCTGTGTCCCTTCCCCACCCTGTCCATGCAGCAGGGAATCAAAAGCACTGAAAATAGAAACCAGAGATGGATTTATATTGCCTGCTTTGATTTGTGAGTGTTCATTTCTGACTTCCATCCCTGAGGTTCACTGAAAGTGGGGGCAGAAAACTCTGATAGATATGAGTTTGGGTGCGTGTTCGTAGATGTGTTTTATGCAGGTCTTGGTGAAGTGTGGGGTGATGGAGACGTTAATGCTTAGGGAGCCCCTGCCCTGTAATGTAAGTCTTCCTTTTCAGGTTTGCGGAACTTCTCAGGCACAGGTTGGAATCTGACCTTCTGTAACCCTTGGCTCTGAAGATAGATTCTTATTTGGGCATTTGGAAGCCTCTCCCAGCCTCCTCAGTGGGTGGGTGATTGAGAATCACTTCTTTTTTTTTTTAAGCTAGATCTCTATTGAAGAGTAACTTTGAACTCACTTTATTCAACTCATTAAATATTTACTCAGTGCCTACTAGATGTGTTTGGTTCTGTTGGAGAAGTAATGGTGAGGCCTAATCTTTTTTTAGCTCTTAATTTGGGGGCAGAACTAGTATACAAATGACTGTAATAAAAGGTAGAATAAAAATGTTCCCTGAGACAATTAGATGAGTAGTGGTGGCTCCAGGAGGGTCATGGGCACATCTGACTTATTTATTCAGTGAGTGTTTATTGAGCCCACTGTATCCCAGACAATGGATGCACAGAAACCCAAAGACTTGGTCCTTGTTCTAAAGAATCTAACGAGCTACCAGGGGGAGGCAGATACATAGACATAATGGCATGTCATAGTACAGTACAAGTGGTAACGGACGAAGAGCCAAGTGGAGAGGAGGTGGAGGTGAAGCTGCAAAGGATGGTGCTTTGCGGGGAAGAATTTGCTGTGAAGACGACATCGAAGCAGGGTTTTTAAAGGCAAGAAGAAGAGACTGGTTAGATAAGAGGGAAGGGCATGCAAGGCAGAAGAAACAGCTTGTGCAGAGGCCTGGAGAAGGGGGACAGAGAACTGTGGTCATTTGGTTTCATTGGGATTGAGCTATGAGGAGGTAGGTAAAGGTGGTGACTAGAGGTGAGGTTGAACCTTTCATGAAGGGAGAAGGGGTTGAAAATGTTTAATCTGAGGAGTGAAATAATCGGAAGTGTGTCTTTTTTTTTTTTTAAGAGAGAGGGACAGTGAAAGAGAGAAAGAATCAATTTTATTGAGTTTTTCACATGGCTTTAGTTGCTCTGACACTTAGTTGTGTATGTGGGATAGGGTTTGCACCCTTGTCCTTGTGCGTACCAGATAGGTCCTACAACCACTGAGCCACTGCTCCAGCTCCAGGAAGCTCCAGGAAGCTCCAGGAAGCTCCAGGAAGTATGTCTTTGAAGGAGCATTTGCAGAGTGGCATTGAGAATGGACATATGGGAGTCAGCCTGGAGTCAGGAGCGCCACTCAGAAGTTAGTTGAATGGTTTGGGTGAGCAAGACTCACCCAAGGGTGGATGATCCGGGTCAGTACGCTGATTATGGGGCAAGTGGGATCTTAAAGAGTGGTGGAGAGACTTCTGAGCTCTGGCTTGGAAAACTGGTGGGTGGTGGGAATATAGGCGAAGTTGTGTAGGGACAGATACTTTCTTCTCTTTTGCACGTGGTGTTTGAGGAGGTCTCAGGAAAACTTTATGTGGGGACATGCTGTGTATTCCCAGAGGATCCTGAAGGAGAGCTATTTTGACACACAGAGATGTTAGTACACAAATTCTGTTATATTCATTGACTTTTGATGATATATCGCAGTGTATCAGAAGTATCTTAATTCTGCTGAGGAAAACAGTATTTTTGGAGTCCCCCGAGTCATGAAAAATGTTTTCATCAAAGACCTTTATTCCTGTGTGTGCTGACATCTGGGGAATAGAGATAGACATTTTCCTTAGGTCTGGGCTCCCGAGCCATGAGCTCTTCCCTGGCTCCTAATTAATCCTTTGTAGTTAGTGACTGATGAAATCATGACTCTATGAAATTTTAATCCTTGGCTGTATACACACAACTGACTTTATCACAGGACCCCAGGTGTGTGTGTGAAATTAGTGTGTGCAATCTATTGCACATTTGATTACCTTATGAAATTCAAAGGCTCTGGATGAAATAGTATGGAGTAGTTTTTATTCTTGCAAATTCTTAAATGTAAATCATGGAATCATTAGATCATACAGTTAGTTATCTTACCGGAGGAAACCTAGGCCCCGGAGAGAAAGGGGCCTGAATGTGGGCATCTACTTCATAGTCCATTTCTTCTCTCCCCCTCTGGGAGAACAGGTGGAAGAGAAGTAGTCACGAGTGAGGGGTGGAGAGGAGAATAATGCTTCTGGTGAAAACAAGCAGCATCTCCACGAGGAGAGAGAGTGCTCTGACTTTTGTGGTTTTATGTTCCAAAGTAACAAACTCTGGATAAGAGCAAAGGATACAGGATGCACAGATTGCTGGGACAGTGACTTGGAGTTCAGGTTGACATCCCAGCTTGAGCTTTGTGACAAAGAATTTAGGGGTTGTATATGAGAGAGTGTGTGCAGTTTCCTCTCTACCTCTGCTGTCCCCTGCCGTAACCCTGGAATTGCCTGTTGGATTTCTCATCAAGCATTTCACTCTAATTCAGTGTCCATGACTATTCCACGTGATGCGCAAACCCTCACCCTAGGAAGCCAGTTGCCTTGTGTTCGTGTTGGGTGCAGGATCACAGAGGCTGAGAGTTGGAAAGCTTGGTGGAGGACTCCTGGTCTCACCTGGATGGGGTAGAAACCTTCTGTTAGGGTCTCTGCAGTGATAAGGGATCAGCAGCTCTCCTCTTATGAGCATCTGTGTTGTGTCAGTCCCTGTGGTAGATGATTTTAGTTAATTCTCACAGTGACTTTGCGGCATCCCTGAGCAGAACACACATAATAAATTGAAGCTCAGAGTGGTGATGCATCTTACCTGGTGTCACACAGCTAGGAAGCAATGGATACCCCATCTTTTCCCATTCCCATGGTGGGATACCTTCTTCTAGGATCCCTTAAAGTGTGGAAAGCTCTCACCACTGGGAATTGTTCATTCTGCAGTGAGAAGCATCTTTCTTTGGAGGAGGAATTTCTCAGAGAAAGATTACAGTCTTCTCTAAGCTTACGAGAAGGGCAGAATGCTGTGGACACAGTTGGAGGGTCATGTCTGGAGGCGGTAGAGTGAGCTAGGTGTCTTTCCTGGAGGAAAGTCTGTAAATGGAGAGGAGGTGGAGGGGGACCAGGTGGAGGGGGACCAGGTGCAGGGCAGCAGGCTGGGAGCAGGTGGGGCTGAAGACCAGCTAGGCGAGGCTCTCCCTCCGCCAGACCTCCTTAGGCCCCCTACAGCGTCTCTTTGCCTGAAGTGTCTCCTTCTCTTCTGCTGTGTCAGACAGTCATCTTTCCTTCAGTGCCTTCCGTATCTCATTGTTTAAAATGAAATTCTGCTTAAATCTCTAAGCTGTGTCCTGAGAAATGAGAGAACGTTTCTCCTCTAATTTGTCCCCCATTTACTTCAACTTTTCCCCTCTTGGTGTGTTCTACGCTCACCCCTGGCACAAAGTTTAGGTCCCACCTGCCTGCTTTTTCTGCATAGCTTTGGATACTTTATTTAACCTGACCACAAGCTCTAGTGTGGCAGTGCCACATTTGGTACCATGTCCAGGCCTGCTAAGGGACTGGAGGGCCGTGGTCAGTGTATGGAGATTATGTTGGTGACTGGTCTGGAGTTGTGGTGGTGTGCTTTGAGTTGAACAAGAAAGGTGAAAAAGGGCAGGACAGAATGATGCTGGGGTCCCTGTGTTCTCTTTAGCTTTCTTTCATAGTCTTTTGTCTGTCTCTCAGGACTCTGCTTGCCTTCTCCTGGGAAGCTGTGCAATCTTGGCCTTTCCAAGATGGCGCCTCCTTTGGGCCTCCTCAGAGAGCCAGTCTCCATAATTAAATGCACAGTAACAGTTCCTGTGAAATCCTGACTGACCGTGTTCCAAGAAACCGTAGAATGTTCTGGACTCTTAGGTATCAAAAGTTTTTCAGATGCCACATTTCTGGTAAGGAAGTTCTTCCATTGGTGTGCTAGGAATTATTTAACAACTAATTCTTCAGGGAGAAAAAACTTGCTTTATGGCATTTGCTGATTTCTATGGTGTAAATACTCCCACTGTGGCAAATTTTAATCTGCCAGTGTGAAGTTACTGAAGGTGGTGTTGGTACATGATATGCACAACGGTCTGAGCTGGCTCCAGGGCACCATAGCTTCTGAACGCAAGTGTTGAGGGCCTACCTACCCTAGCAAAGGTGCCAGAATGGAATTCCAATCCTTGGTGGGATGCTGGTAGGAAGGGAGGATGTTCTTCCCCAAATCAAAACACGAAACCCGTGACTCTTTCCATCGTTCTTGCTTTTCTTTTGTCTGGTTCTTGATTTTGGCTAGCACCGTAGACATTTAGTAAAAATACCTCTCATACTGCAGACTTTAGTTGAATGCTCATGTCTATGATCTCTTTTGGTTGTTACAAAGATTCAGAGAGATGTGGTCTGTTTATTATCCTACTGGATAGGTGAGGAAAATGAATGGAAACACCCAGTGGGTAAGTAATTTGCATAGGGTTGCACAATCTTTAAGGAGTAGAGCCAGAAATTGAAGTCAGAGCTGGCTAATTCCAGATCCTAAGCCCTTCCCTATTATATTATACTGCAGGCTTTTAGCATTTCACAGACACCTCCAAATTTTGACAGAACTGCCAAGGTAGGGACCTCTAGTATAACCTTCCTTCCTGTTGGCAGCTCTTCATTTTGGACTGTCATGAAAGATTTTCTGAGATGTGAGGTGTCGTGGCCCCATCTTCAGTAGGTTTAGCTGCAAGGCCTAGCTGTCCTCTGGGACACTTCCTGAGCCCCAAGACCACAGATTTCACTGAGGACTGAAATGGCTGCATTCTTCATAGACACTGGGTTTGCCTGTTCCAAAAATGGTGATTTCTATAGCAACCATTTATCCTAGCAGATGTGTGCCTGGTATGGTTGGCAGAGAGGGTGGGATCAAAAATGGAAACGGCCTTTTATTCTTTCCTTCCTGAATGCATGCCCTGTATGAGACGCAAACAGGAGGGGAAAACATGGCATCCGTATAATCTGTGCAAGATCTATGGCCCAGCACAGAAGCGAATGTTGCTTAGGACTGATTTTTGTCTGGGACTGAATTGGGCTGTGTTTGGTGGTGGTACATTCTTTGGCTGGTGCACCTGTTGGCTTCAATTCAGTGAATGTCTGTTGCTTAGTCTATGTAGAATGCAGACATTCATGATAAACGTAGGGTAGTTAATAAATGTGAAGAAGACACCGTCTTGGCTCCAGTTCACAGTCTAACTTAATGCATGTTACTCAGGGCTGTTTTGGGTTGTAGGTTAAAAAGAAGTCTATGGGGCTGGAGCAGTGGCTCGGTGGTTATGGCGCTTGCCTCGCATGTATGGGTATTCGAGTTCAAACCCCAGCACCACGTACACAGCAAAGGTCCCAGGAATGAAAGTCACATGAACAACTAAATAAAAACTGCTTCTCTCTCTCTCTCTCACTGTCCCCTTCTCTTAAAAAAGATGAAAAAGAAATCTATACCAGTTTAGGCTAAATAAGAGAATTTTAATCAGAAATACAAGACTGTTTCACAGAGCCCGAAGGCAAGTATATAATATAGCCTGCTGTTGAAAGACAGTGGACGGAGTTAAGATCTAGCTGTTGGAAATCCTCTCTCTCATTCTTGTTTAATCCGGGTATCTAGTTTCATTTTCATCTTTCATCTTTCTGCGGACTGTGGAGTGAATCTCAAAATGACCATCCCACGGCTCCCAGGTTTACACTTCACAAGGCCTGATTCATCTTGGCCTGTCCATATCCCAGATTCCAGAAAAGACAGAGATCTGTTTGATGCGTCTGGGGTGAGTGTCCACAAACCACTCACTGAAGGCTTTGTGGTAAGGGTCATTACTTTAGTTTGCTCAGACTGTTAGAACAGAATACCACAGACAGGTGTGGCTTAACTAACAGAAATTATTTCTTGCAGTTCAGGAGGCTGGAAAGTCCCAAGATCAGTGCAGTTTCTAGTGAGGATTCTCTTCCTGGCTTACTGATGGTGGTGTTCTCACTGTGTCCTCAGCTGGTAGAGACAGAGAACACACTCTCTAGGTTTCTTCTTAAAAGGACACTAATCCACTGGATTTGGGTCCCACCCTCATGACCTCATTTAACCTTAATTACCTTCTGATGGGTCCTATAAATACAGTTACATTGGGCATTAGGGTTTTACCCTGTTAATTTTGATGGTACACAATTCAGTAGTATCACAATGGTGAGAATTAATTGGCTGCTAGGATTCACCCTTGGGCCTTGTGCATTGGAAGGGGGCTCCTTAGGCCCCCAAGGAGACTACTACAGATGGAAAGTCTGAACATGCTGCTAAGAAAATGCTAATGGCAGGTTGTAGTCTGAACTTCATTCTTTTTCTTGCTTTCTTTTTTAAGTTAGAGTCCATTTTTATTTTTCTTCTACTTTTTTTTCAGTGTTTTGACAGTTGTGTATGTGGTACTGGGGTTTGAACCTGGGTCTTTGGGCAAGCACTGTACTGCTGAGCTACTGCTCCATCTCCCTGAACTTCATTTTTGGTGTCCCTGCATTTAAGGTTAATACCTATGCTAGGTGTATGTTTATATGTGTGTGTACACACATGTATATGTATCACATGTGCATAGGTATGTACACATACATAATGTACACACATGGGTGTGTTTATTTGTAAAACTAGAGAGGGCTTCCTGGAAAGGGACTGTTTGAGGATGGCCTCGTGTCCCTGTTAACACACAATGATAAGCTGCCCGCTGTTGCTTTGTATATACTGAAACTGAGTCTAAATTTCCATTTCTTGCACTCAAGGGTGCTCCACTTTTCTGAGGAACAGTCAAGAAAGAGCTGGATTTACGTTCACCAGTCTCTAAGCTCTATGTTGCAGAGAAGTTGTCAGTCTTCTTGACAGTGACAATGGCCTTAAAATAAGGTTTTTAATAAAGTGGAGAGAGGAGCAATGGGGCCACACACTCCCGTCACCTATGGCGGAGTGGATATGTGGGTTCCAGGCTGCTACAGGGAGCCTTTTGAAGCATACATCCCGTGCCAGTGGGATCCATGCTGGGAAGAGACCAGATGATGAATATATTTTTAAACTTGGAACCCACGAACCACTTATTATTTCTGAATTAGGAATCAAAACATATGAATAATCTCAACAGGGTTTCAGCAGATGTATTTTACTTTTAAGGTCACTTTGCGTTGGGGAGATGGTCGGAGGTGATAGGGAGTAAAGTCCAGCTTGATTCTCTTTGCGACTTGATTCTCTTGTGATGACTGAAATGGCAGCGACCTGCAACAGAGCTCTCAGATTGACCCCACTCTTCTCTTAGCCTCCCTCCCTAACCCCCTGCCAGACAAGGTCCGGAACTGAGGTGTTCTGGAATTCTACCCTTGCTAAGCTCTGGGATTAAAGGCAATCATTTGGAAAGGGGATGGTGGGAGAGGAAAATCTCCCAAACATTAACCCCTTGGGCCCAGAGCATGGCGAAGTTCTTACCATGTAGGCCCCTGGTGAATCAGCATCTTTTGGCTGCAGCCCTGAAACCTGAGCTTCGGGCACCAGAAGGAGACAGTTAAGCCAAGCCAGGCTGATGACAATCTCCTGTCCTAATGACTGCGCGGGGCACACCTGTTCCAGCGTCTCACCTGCTTTCATTGTTGTTAGACACAGGTATTGAATGACCCCCATGCATGGGGGGATGTGGAAGAGGAGAGTTGTGGCCATGTTCATTGACTTTTTGTTGCTGTGACCGAAATACCTGACAAGAACAACTTAAGAGGAAGGATTTATTTTTCCTAATGATTTCAGAGATTCAGTTCGTGGTTGACCAGCTTCATTGCTCTGGGCCCAAGGTGAGGCAGCACATCATGGCAGAAGGAAGCTGCTCTCCTCACGGAGACCGAAAAGCAGGAAGAGAGAGGGGAAGGGGCCACAGGGAGGGTAAATCTGACTAGGACATGTCCTCATCCATTCACAGCCTTCCTGCCTATAGTTACCACCCAGTAAGTCCATTCAAGCTAGGACGGACTGATGAGGTCACAGCTCTCAACAGTCCAGTCATCTCACCTCTGAACATTACTGCATTAACACGGGAGTTTTGGGGGGACACCTCATATCTAAATCATAATGGTGATCAGGAGAAGCTGCTTGGACCTCAGGGAGCTCACACTGTGGCTGGGGAGGCATATCTATCCCCAGATCACTCTCCCTGCATAAAGGGAGTGGACCCTGGCGCTGGGAAGACAGGAGGGCACTCCCTTGCCTCAGCCTCCTCTCTGTGCCAGGCCTCTCTGATCCCAGACCCTTTACCCTCCTCAGCCACCACTTCTCCATAATGTACAGTTATCCACACTCATTTTACAGTAAAGCTTTTAAAAGAAAGGTATAAAGAATTAGCAATATCCTTCACCCCTGGTCCATTTCATCTCTTCTCTAGGGAAATAAATGTGGCTTTATTTTTATGAAATAATTTGCCGAAAAGTTTCAGGAACCATCCAGAGAACCCCCGTATCATCTTTGCTGATTTGGGATATATTGGTTTTGAACATGTTGTTCCATTGGGTCCTTTCATCATCTCATGTAACCCTAGATCAGCCCTTGGAAGTGTCTTTTTCCATGTTAGAGGTGAGGAAGCCGTGGCCCAGAGGAGTTGAGCGGTATGCCCGAGGTTGTCTGATTACAAAAAGGCAGGTCAGGATTGCTACACAATTCCTCCATGAGGTCACTCCTGTTTTCATTTTTTTTTCTTCTTCCTCACGGGACTTCATTTTAGTCAAATCTGCAGAAGGGGATTCCATTTCTGTCACAAGGAGGAGATGGAGCCAGGAAAGTCCTCTCCCATTCTGCTTCCCGACACCCACAAGTGTTTCCTCCTCCTCCCCCATCTTGGGTTCCCTTTGGGGCCAAGCCTGGGCTGGTGGGAGGAGTAGGAGTCCAGGGTGTGCTGATTGCAGGAGCAGCATCCTGCTTCAGACCCTTTTCACTTTGGGCAGCTAGGTGGGGTCTTTTGGAGTCAGACCTGACCATCATAATGGAAATCGACCCCACAGATGCATCTGTTTCCCCAGGAAGAGGCAACAGAGGGAACTGGAGGAGCAAAGCCATTCTTCTCATGGAGAGGTGAGAAGACCAGTGCGTTGGGAGCCAGACATGAGTTTGCACACAAATCTTGGGATGGGTGTGTCCCAATTTGTAAGAGGAGAGGATCGGAGTACGCTGGGGTTGAGCACCCTATGCCATCTGAGCGGCTGGTGGGATCCCAGCCTCCCACCATGCTGCCTGTATACTCCTAGAAGGAAGGATTGGAACAAGCTGTGCCCTGTGTTCTGTTGTGTCAAGGATCTTTTTGTCAGTGGGATCCATTTCTTTTGACCAGGCATGGACATTGCTTGTGTCTAATGTCAGCTCTGCCCCATCTGGTCTTAAAACATGGTGAATCTGCTGCTCTATTTGAAATACCTGGGAGGGAGCCACACAACAGGAACCTTGTAACCTTCTTTTTCTGGTTTCATTGCCCATGCAGAGTTTTCCTTCTATCCTTGTTCCTATCTCTGGGACATGTCATTACTGGAACCTAGTGACATGGGTGGGATGAGAGCCTGTGGGGTGATCAGATATGACTGCCTCTTGAGGGAGGTTCTGAAGTCCTGTCCTTAAGTGCAGCCAGAGGTCTAGGTCAGAAGGCCATCCCTTGGGGACTGGAGCCGTGGTCCGGTGGTCAGAACGCTGCAATGGTCTGATCCTCATTTACCCCTCTCCAGTAAACACACACGAGTGAACACAAACCCTGTCAAGTGGCTGTTTTTGCTGCTGAGAATGTTCTCCCTTCAGGTGTTTGTGGGGAGGTGGGAGGCAGTGCCCAAGCTGGGCTCTTGACAAAAGTTAAGGGGAGGGGGCTGGAGCAGTGGCTTAGTGGTTACTGCCCTTGCCTGGCATGCACGAGGACGCAGGTTCAAACCCCAGCCCCAGGTACACAATGAAGTCTCAGAGCAACGAAAATTGCTTGAAAAACTAAATAAATTGATTCTCTCTTTCTCTCTCTCTGTTCAACAACAACAATAACAACAAAAAGAGTTAAGGGGAGGGAAGGTTCGGAAGGGAGGCTCAGAATGGGTTTCTTGCACCACTGCTGGGGAGGCAGAAGGCTCAGGGAGGGGTCTGTTCTATTACTGGCAAAGCCTGAAGCCTCCATCCACTCAGCACAGGCACCATGCAGATTTCTGCCTCTCTCACAGGAGTCATGTGTGTCCTTGGCAGTGGTGGAGTAGGACTTGGGGAAGTGTTGAAGGTGTGCTCTGGTGCCTTGGAGAACATAGCTCGTCATGGGCGTCCTACGATGGGGTTGCATAATTTGGGCATTATCTCGTCCTAGTAAGGCAGGGATCTGGGCACCCAGAGTGGAGAGGTCCTCCCTTCATCCCCAGCCTCCCAGTGTGTTTCTAGGGATGTGAGGCAGGTTCGTAAAGACCCTGGTGGGGGAGGAAATAGGGCTGGGAGTTAGGCTTACCCAGATTGAAGTCTTTCTTGCTCGATTTTGATAGGACATTGGCAAACCCCTTTCCCTCTTTGGAAACTCACCATGCTGCCCTTTTGATGCTGTCCTATCTGACCCTTGGCTTTAGTGCAGTATCCATTGATACAACAAGGCGTGAGACCATGAGAGCCTTGGGAAAGCACATGGGGTCCTTAGGTGTTGGTAACTTGGAAGGGTGGAGACTCTGAGTGACCAGCGTTAGCTAGCAGATGAAACACCTCTTTGGAGGCATCCCTCCCAGGCTGAGGCAAAGCATTCAGAAAGTTGGCCTGCAGCCAGCTTTATTGGTGGGAGGCCTTAGTGTCCACTGGACAGCCACCTGGCCCCTCCTGCAGTGGTTTCTGGAAAGGCAGAGGGAGTGGGCCATGGTTTTAGAGAAGGGGGCTGCCATCCATGTGGGCAGTGGGCGGGGGCAGATCACAGCCTCTGCAGTCAGTGGTGGGTCAGTTCTGACCTTCCTAGCTGAAAGATCTTAGGGTAAATTAAACATCTAGCAACTAGCTCCTAGGGTGTGTGACAAGAATTTGTGAGGTGAAATAATAAAACCCTTATTAAATTATAAAACTCACTGTTGATGTGATCCTGGGCGTTTCATAGACGTGTGATTCTTTAAAAGAAGGCTCAGGTTCTCAGAGGTAAGCAGTGTCTAGTTTTGGATTCTGGCCAGTGAAAGACTGGGCTGATTTAGAAGGGGGCTAAGGTTTAATTTCCCCAGAAGTGGGTACCTGCTTACTGTCTGCCCCCTCTCCATGTGCTATTTATTTTTAAGAGGTGTGGACAGTGAGAGAGAGAGAGAGAGAGAGAGAGAAAGAATCAGTTTCATTTAGTTGTTCATGTGGCTTTCATTGCTTGAGACTTCGTTGTGTACGTGGTGCTGGGGTTTGAACTCGTGGACTCGTGCATGCCAGGCAAGCACTGTAACTGCTGAGCCACTGCTCCAGCCCCTCCATGTGCTATTGATCTAACCCCAGCTCTGTTCCCCTGGGGTGTTAGAGTAGCCTAAGGAGGTTCTGCAAATAGGGGGCATAAATAGGGCTTGCAGAACTCCTCAATTGCTGGAGCAAGGAGGGAAGGTTGGAGTCAACTCCCAGCTTGGGGGTGGGGTGGGGAGGGAAGAGAGGGTCAGGTCCAGCTGTGTATCCAGACATCCAGAATCTGCTGGCCACTCTTTGTCCTTATCCTTGGTCTGGATGGGTGGTATGCTGCAGCATGGAGCCCACTCTGCCTGGGTACGGTTTTGCCCTTGAGTTCCCGTGGCTACTTTTCTGTCCTTTTCTTCACTTGGAAAATAGTCAGCAAAATCCTTATTTCCATAAGCATTTTTTTTTCTGGCTGTAAAAAGCTGAATCCCAAACCTGTTATTATAGCTGTTGATGCTATTTTAATCTGCTCTGTTTAGAGGTGAGAGGGTAGCGGTGACTCTGCAATTACTGAGTACATTTGATCCATGGCGCAGCTACTGGAGCCGGCGGAGAACCCTCCGAGTGGGATGGTGCTGTGTGTGGCAAATCACTTGCAAATTTACTAAAAATATTCCCCTTTGCAGCCATGCAGATATCATAATTTTCCTCCCCGAGGCTTGTTGAAATTCCCGTTTGCTTCCTGCCTTACACTGGCTCCCAGCACGCACCCCTTGGCCCACCTGCCTGTTCCCTTTCATTCTTTGTCTTGGCCTTCTCGCCCAGATTCTGTCTGGTCTCTGTTGCTCTCCACTCCACCCCTTGTTTCTTCCTCTCTCTTCATTTCCTGCTTAAAATGTTCTATATTCTACTGCATGCAAGTGTAACCATTTTTGGTTTGCCATGGTCAGAAGAAAAATACTTAGAATTTTAAATCTACCAACTATTTCACATTTAAACAAGCTGGCAAGCCGGAGCGACACTGTGCCTCCTACATACAGTAATTGTTGCATCCCCAGGCTCCCTTTTCTATCTCTGTTCCTATTTCATTCACTTTTCTATTTGCAGCCAGCGCAGAGTATGGGCCTGTCCCCCGCCTTCCCTCCCGCATCCCGCTTTCTATCCAGTGACCTTGGCTTCCCTGAGTGCCGCACTGTAAATGAAATGTGGCATTGCCACATGTATCTTGATAAAATATATCAGTGGATGAATTGATTTTCATATTGATTTCCTTGGACGAGCAATGTGTGTGTGGAAATCTAGCGTCTCTTAATGATAGTCCTAGAGAGAGGGAGGATGCCTAGAGAGGAGTAGGCTTCGTTTTTCTTTCACTTATGAAAACTTGTCTGCTTGTTAGTTCGGGAGAGACACCACTTTGCCTTGTAGACTCAAGGTCTTTGTGGGAGGGAAGAGCAAATGTTGCATGGGTGTGTCGAGGGGCTTTGGAGAGAGCATTTTTCTGGATGCCCCCAGCCACTTTGGAGAGAGTTAGACAACTCTCCAGGGATATTGGAGGCCATGCACAGCCCACAGTGCGGAGGCCTTGACTGGGGAGGTGAACTTGCAGGTGCTCTGTGAAACCCACCGCTCCCCACCCCCACCACTTCTTCCATTTTTCAGGTAGTTGAAATGTGGTGCTTGTGATGGAGGACTGATGCTGTGCCCTAAGGGCATAGTGGGGCCGTGTCTCAGTCATAGGTGTCAATATCCCTGGCCAGGTGCATTGGTATGTGTGCTTGCAAGCTTACGCACATGAAAATGTGCATGTGCCCTGTGTATGGCTCTGCTGAGAACATGCAAGGCAGCAGCCTCCAGGCTTGCAGTGACTTTTATTATCGAGCACTGGACCACTGAAAGGACAGTATCCAGTGAGGTGATCAAAACTTCATTTTTTTCTCCTCTCCAATTGCTTTCCCAATTCCCTCTCACAACCTCTCCTAAATAAAATAGATGCTTTCAGCGATAGTGCAGTTGATAGTTGAATCCTTTTATGAGGCTAAGTAAGCATAGCTTCAGGTGATCCCGTGTGAGTATGTGAATGCTCTTGTAAAGAGAATAAAACACAGTTAACGGGAATATTTGAAGATGAAGCTACAGCAATTCATTACATTGTCTGGCTAACCGAGGCTTAACTAGAAAATCCTCTTGATTATAAGAGCTGCTGAAATGCTTTGCAAAGAATAGAGTGGTCTATTTTTCTGCTTTTATAAGTACAGGATAGTGACGTCACTGAGTCCTTTGACATTCCATGATGTTTAGCACAGAAGGGGCTAGTATTTTGGTTGTCACTTAGGATTGCATAGTGACATAAGAAAGGTGTAGAGTGGGCTTGGATTAATGTTAACCCTCTAACAGGGGTTCTCAACCAGGAACAATTTTGTGTTTGAGGGCACATTTGACAATGTCTGGAGATGTTTTTAGTTTTTACAACTAAGGGAATTTGTTACTGATACACCATAGGGAAGGATCGGGAGAATTGTACACTCCTGCTCCTCCACCCACTACAAAAAATTACTTGGTTCAAAATGTCAGTAGTGCAGAGGTTGAGACACCCTGCCCTAAGATGGATCTTTGTACATGTTTGTGCAAAAATTCTCATGAAATTCTGGCATACAATATCTTTTGTTTTCACTGGTCTGGTTATTCTTAAGAGTCAGGTGTTGGAAACATTCTGACATAATTGAAGCTTCTTATTCACTGACGTTTATTGTTCCGCAGAACAAATAGGGAAGCCTGCCAGTTTGCAGATAGGCAGGCCTGTCCCCAGATGGCCTGCCAGTGAATGCCCAAATTCATTGAATCATGTAGGGCCATTAAAAACCATGAAGGCCACACTAGCTTTAAGTTGAACTGGGCAGAGTCAACAATTCCAGGGGGGGATGTAGTTTACCCTTTTGTTCTTTGCAACTCAAACTATATTGTGAGAGGGTTACTCTACTGACTGTAGTGATGGCCTGACCGTGATGCACGTAGGAACACCTTCAGCGTAGGCAGACATGGTCATTGGTTTTGAACGGCCCCACGTGAGCCTTTGGCAGAGTCCATCTGGTCTTAGGTGATGGGTGCGCCTAAGGGCCAAAGAGGAGATTTTGCATGTTGGACTCTTGTTCTTTGAAGATACCATTGGAAATCAGTGAATCCACATACTAAAAGTCTAGTAAGATAACCATTTGGGTGGGGAGAGTTAAGAAAATGGAAGGGTCTCTTTTATTAGAATAAAGGGGAAGCTTTTACTTTTGGATATAATCTCGAATGAAACTTCAGTGTCAAATGTTCTGGAACAATTGATGATACACTATTTTATTAATCTCCAATCTTTCATCTGGAATGCTGTGAAAGAGCAGTTAAATGAAGTCAGTGTGTCTGTCCGGGTTTCTGGTGAATGCTAGTGAGTAGTTAAGAGAGTATTCTATACTCCGTTTAATACCAGACTACCAATAAGCTCTGGCAGGAGTTCATTATTTCATATAAACCGAAAAGGAAAAAAGTACCCCTGCAAGACTGACTTTTCCAAATCACTTGCAAAGGGCAGAGTCATGCAGCTGAAGCATGGTTCATCTCTCAAGTTGTATTTGAACATTTTGCCTTCCAGTTTGGGAAAGAGGACTCGAGGTGGAGTCAGGGGAATGAGGTTCTGGCCTGCTTCTGCTTCGAGCTGTGTGACCTTGGACAAGTTGCTCACCCTCCCTGAGTCTTGTAGGACAACAGCACCCACCCTGCCCCCTTTCAGGCTTGTTTTCAGGATGAAGAGATTGAAATCACTCTGTAAATTGCCAAGAACTGAGTAAATATCAGGCACTCTGGACATTGTTCGGTTGTTAAGCAGGAGCAATACCATTTGTGAACCAGGTTTCCAATACATCCTAAGCATTATTTGTGAGAGGAGCCCCAGAGTGTCTCAGCAGATACTTTGTAAGAACTGGTATCATGATCATTCCATCTGCTGTTTGCTAGCTGAAATGTTAAATGGGACTGTGGGTGTACCTGGGGTCCTTCTTGGTGCACTACAGACTCGGAGGGGAGCTGAAAGTGTCTCCCCTCCTTTCTTTTAGATGGAAGCATATTTATAGTCTGGTACAAGTACAGTCAGAAGGTTCTTATAAAACTCTGTTATTACTGCAGTACAAAGTTAGAAATGCTTGAGGTTTCGGCTTCTTGGCTCTTCCAAGCGGCAATGAATATTTTATGGGAAAGGAAATACTTAGTGTCTGACTCTTTTTATAGTGCAGCTACTCACAGGGTTGGTAACCTTCCAGATCTCACCAAAATCAAAATTGCTGCCCGTCCATCTCTGCTCCCTTCTTCACAAAGTCCACTGGTGCCCTGCTTCACCGAGGTTTTGTTGAATGGGCCCATTTACAACATTGCGGTGTGCAGTTTTCAATGCCACCTAATGCCCTAGACCATTGGGATTGGTTACTCGCCAGGTCTGCCCCTTCCCACCCTGTGCTGGCCCCTGAAAGTGCTGGTCAACTTGGGAGAGGCTGCCAGAAAATGCCCATGGGGTCCTGCACTCCATCTGCATGTTTTGCTGTGCCTCCTTTATTGAGTAGCTGGTGGCCACTGAGAGGAGGTGGCCAGGTCTCTCTAAAAGTCAACTCCAGTCCTGGAATTAAAAAACCAATAGGCAGGGCTGGAGCAGTGGCTCAGGGGTTACAGTGCTTGCCCAGCATGCGTGAGTATGCGAGTTCAAACCCCAGCACCCATGTACACAACTAAGTGTCTGAGCAACGAAAGCCATGTGAAAAACTCAATGAAAGTTGATTCTCTCTCTCTCTCTCTCACTCACTGTCCCTCTCTCAAAATAAATAAATACATACATACATAAATACATAAATAAATAAAATAAAAACCAACAGGTGACTTTGAGGGGCAGCAGGTCCCAAGGGGCTTCTCCCTTTCAAAGCTGAGGGTTGATAAGAGTTTTTTTTGCAGGCCCTGTCACTGTGGCTCCTTTAATGACCCACGAGTGAGGTAGGATGACCTTTATAGTCTTCACTGTGGTTTGCTGGGCCCTGCATTTGTGGTGGAGGAAATGGGCCTCCTGGCAGGTGAGCTTCAGTGAAATTGCTCCTCTGGCAGCCTCTGAGGGGCCATCCTGGCACAGCTGTTCATCAGGCCCCATTGGGCCTCAGAAACCTCCCATGACCACAGCAGTTCCACCAGGCAGAGGGCCAGGTCATGGCGTCCTCGAACATCCCACTTCAGGTAGCAAGCCAAGCGGCTTCCTCAGGGCCCCATAGGCTGGGGAGGTGTTTATGTCTCTTGTGAGGGGGGCTAAGTAGCCTCATCTCTTCACCAGTGCCCCAAAGCCCCCGTGTGGAAAGCCTGGCAGGTGTGAAGTATGACTTCTGAGACACACAGGAACACAGCTGGTCCTGCCTCAGCACTGGCTCAGGACGGTTTTTCTTAGCAAGAGTGAGTCTGTGACAAATGCTTAACATAATCCAAATGTGGGCTCCGCACTGAATTTAGCAGGGCTCTGGGAGCTCCGTAGTTTCGCTGTGTTTGCCTTCTGCTCCTCCCCTGGTGTTTGTCTTGGCGCCAGAGTAGATATAGGGAAAAAGTGCTTTGCACACCTCCGGCGGCTCCAGTTTGATCTCCCAACTCTGGTTGCGTTACTGCCAAGTGGAGCTGTATTTTCTCACTGCAGCTTTGTACTGGTCTTTCCCTCCTGCTTTTTGGTCTTTAAATGTAGAGTTAGCAGAAGGCAAAGTGGGGAATGGAGGGCTTTGGGGATCTGGGGCCTGGAGGCTCACTTCCATTTCCTCTTAGGTTGTAAAGGTGAGGAAGGAGCTATTTTGTTATTGTTATTTGGAGATTGAACCCCAGGGTACTGTATCACTGAGCAATATCCCCAGCCTGCCCACCCCCCTTTTGAGACATAGTCTCTCTTAAGTTGCTTAGGACTCCGAAGTTGCTGAGGCTGGCTTTGAATTTGGATTCCCCTGCCTCAGCCTCCTGAGTCACTGGGATTACAGGTGTATGCCACCATACCAGCCTATGTATTATTTTTAACAGAGGGGAATTGGATCAGCCAATGGTTTCCTGCAGAAATTGGGGTAGTATTCCATACCTAGGATTGACCACACAGTTAGGATTTTTAACATAGTCAATATTTAAGGTTCCTGTGACCATCAAATTAATGGATAAAATTTTCATAATTGGCCCATTTCCATTCTTGAAGTCATCTTTTAAACAATGAAAATGAGTTAAAAAAATGGAACCAGAGAAAGAAGTAGTAAAACTTTCATCAAGTGATTATTGTATGATAGACAGTGCTATGTGTTTTCAAACAAGTACCTTTCAGGTTAATTCCAAAGCTTAGATCTGGCAATTCCCTGGTTCTGGGGCCTGGATAATCCATAGATAGAATTATTGGTCCTAGGATCAGATAAGCCACCAGTATTGAGTGATTTGTTCAGAGTCTAGAGTTGCAGATCCCCTGGAAGATGCAAGGATGTGCATGTTGTAATTCCTTCTCTCAGGGTGGATTCCACATGCCCATAAGCACGTGTATACTCAGAGGTGGGTGCAGCTAGTGGGTGAGGCCCGTGCGAGCTGTGCATTCCAGTGCTGCAGTGACTGGGGTATTAGAAAGGGGACTCCACGGGACATCCCACCTCTTTAGGAAAGCCTCGTGGACTCCTGTGGCAGAAACCATGGCAGGCACTGAGCATCAGGCAGATTAGGACAGAAGCAACTCTCTCCCAAAGGTGTGTATGGTTTGTGAGGGTCGTAGGCAGAATAGTGACCCCCCAAAGATGTTCCCATTCTAATCCCTGGCACCTGTGAGTGTGTTGGGTGACATGGCACAGGGGAATCAAGGCTGTTGATTTGCTGACTTTTAGATGGTCCTGTATTATCCTGGTGAGGCTTCTGGGATCAGTGCAGTCACAAGACTGGAAGAACTGGTGTCAGCAGAGAAAGGCTTTGAGCCAGGAAGAAGTGAGCCCCAGGCCCAGGCCTGAGAGCAGCTTCTAGATCCTGAGCAGATTCACGGGGACAGCTTGTTCCATAGACCCTCTAGAGGCTACAGTGCCCTGCCAGTCCCCAAGTAAAACCCATTATGTACTTACTATGCACAGAACTGTAAGATAGTAAATCTGCATTGTTTTAAGCACTGTGTTTCTGATAATTTGCCTCAGCAAGTAAAGGGAATTAATACTGTGAGGCCAAAGAAGCCAGAATGACCCATCCTCAGGGCAATAGGAACCAGTGCTCTTCCTTTTGTGTTTCTTAGGGGTTTCCACAACATGATGTGAGGTGCAGAGAAGGTCCTCATTCTACAAGAAAAGTCAGGTAGGATGGAACTTTATCTAGCCCAGCTTTTCATTCAGTTCAAAGTAAAGAGACTTTGCCCTTTCCCCACCTTCTGGGTATCCCCAATCCCTTCTGTGGGTCAGCTTCTTCTCTGCAGCATTGTGAATTTACTTTGTGGGTAAATCTCATGGTGAAGGCTCTGACAAGAAGGGGAGCAGGCTGCATGGACGTCTGTTGGAGTCCTTAGCCTTGGACCCTAGAGAGAGTGTTGTTGGGGTTGCTGATGTCATTGCCAACCTTCCCTTGCTCAGCTCCTTCTTTTAACTTGTCATCCTTGTGTGAACAACCTGGGTGCAGTTTTAAAAATAAAGTGAATTCTCCCAGGAAGTTCTAAAAATAACATTAGCCTTCAAGAACTGTTGTGAAGGTTATTTACCGTTGCTTGAAGAGTAAGGGAGCTGTGTGTAGGGCCACCCAAAAGCGGCTGTGAAAGTGCTCTGGCTTGAGTCAGTCCAGTTGTTGTGCCCATCAGGGAGGGACTCAGGCGCTCATAGGTTACAGATCTGCCCACAGGTTGTCAGAATGAGAAAGAACATCCTTATTTTAATGATGGGGAAAATGAGGCCTAGAGAGCACAAGGGGTCCATGCAAGATCTCCCAGTGAGTTTGTGACAGTCTGAGAGCAATCCCCTTGCTCAGTTCAGAATTTCTGAGACTCTTCTGTTATCATTTTGGTGGCCCTGGGTGAGCTGTGTTGGCAGCTTGGACCCCTGCCACCTCCAGGAGAAGAATGAAAGTCATCATCAGGCAGGCCACTGCCTACCAAAGGGTGTGGTTAGGGAGCTTTTATGCTTCACCATGGAACCTGAGGTCAGTGCTAACTGAGCATGACTTTGCCTTAGGCATTGCAAATTTGTCTTTTAAGATTCGTATGTAGTTTTAACTGAAAGACATCAGCCCGCTTCATGTTGACATTCTGTGTTTCTGGGGTTTATAACTTTTCTGTCTTTCCTAGAGGAACATGACCTATGTTCACTTTCATTGTCCTGCTCTCCTACACCCCAGATCCATCATCCTATATTTTAAATGTGCTGTTTCTTTTCTGGAGGTCTATATGTTAAGAGATCTATCTGGATAGCTTCAGTTCATTTATCCCTAGATTCATAGAAGGCTCAGGTGCCTCCCAGGTAAGGTACTCTGAGTCCTCTGATTCTTAGAAGGTTAAATGGTTATGGAAGCAGATATTTCAGCCATGTCTCTTCTTGTTTCCTACATGCCGTGGTGACATTTAGGGTACATTGTTCAGGAGAACAACTGTTCTTTACCTTTTTTTTTTTTTTAAAGAGAGAGAGGGACAGTGAGAGAAAGAGACAGAGAAAGGAAAAACAACTTTATTTAGTTTTTCACATGGCCTTAGTTGCTCTAACACTTAGTTGTGTACGTGGTGCTGGGGTTTGAACCCGGGTCCTCGTGCTTGCCAGGCAAGCGCCGAAACCCCTGAGCCACCGCTCCAGCCCCTGTTCTCTACCTTTTGAAGAGAGCTGCTCTCATCTCTTTACCATAAGCGAAACTCAACCACATTGTCCTGATTAAGGTCAATACCAACAGCCTGCTAAAAACGCCATTGCTCCTCTTGCTTGTACTGCTCCCTGGCTCCCCAGTTCTTCTAAGGCGTAGCTCTCCAAATGGGAATGTCTTTGAGGAAAGAAAGAACATGAAAAGTAAATGAGGCTGCATGCAGTACTTTTCATCTCTGAGTCTCACTGGAGAAGGAGCTTGGCCACATGCTCCTTGGGTATGCGGGAGTGACATGATATGAATATCTAGATGGCAATCAGTATTTATATGACTAGTCTTGAGAATTTTCAGGTCATGACACCTTCAAATCCCTCTATCCCGCTTGTGGAGAAAGGTCTGGAGGCTTCCAACAGGACAATTCATGTGTGAATAGATTGTGTCTTCTGGAAGGGAGATGAAGTCCCCTGTCCGTTTGTTTCACCAAGGTTGACCATATCTCTCTCTTTGGGCAGAGAGAACTGGGTAGAGTCTATGGAGAAAACAATAGAAGCAATAGTGGAGAACTGCTTTCTGAGTTCCCGAAGGGGTCTCCCTCCTGTCTTGCCCTAGGGGACGGGGCAGAGCTGGGGCTAGGTCCTGCCTGGCTGCTGTCAGCACAGCACCCTGTTCAGATGATGACTGTGGTCAGCCCCATGCTCTGCACCCATGAGAGGTGGAGAGAGGACCATTCCAGCAGGTGCTTCTTCTGGCCAATGAGGCATGGCCTGGGGGTCTGTCAGGGTCCTGGATGAAAGGGTGTATGATACCCAGCCTCTCGTGCCTCCAGAGGTGATTGTGTGAGGATTTATAACATGAAGCTCTGGTAGATGTGAAGGGACAGAGGAATCACTGGAAATCAACACTTCTGGAGATCAACCGAGACCCTTCTCCAGGCTGTCCCTATTGCTTGGTGGCCTGCCATCACTGATTGGTCAGTCTGACCCCCAGGCTTGACAGCAAAGGGGCTGCTTCTCATTCTCTGGCATTTCACGATTGCCTATTTTCCTCTGGTTATTCTTTTTATTGCACTTCCTTCCTTCCTGCTTCTTCAGTTGCCAGCTCTGTTCATGTGATTGTTGTGGCTTTATTTGGAAACGGGAAGCCTCATTTTACTATAATAGTCCTTTAATGATTTTCTAAATGAAACTTGCATACTTCATCTGTTCCCCCACTTTTTAGATACTATACAAATATCTTGAAGAGGTTTCCTGTCCCCCTGTCCCCTCCCTTCAGTCACCACAGAGACCAGCAGTTTGCTCAGCCAGTTGGAGAGAGCTTTGTGTATGTGGGTGTGTGCCCTCTTGTCCATATATGTGTGATGGGGGATTCTTACGGAAGGTGCCAATTTCTGACACATTTTCTCACCTTGCTGACTTCCAACTGTGGAGCAAGACAAAGCAGGTTGGCAAGTGACTAAACCCAGAGCGAGTGGCAGGAAGGCCCCCGTTGCCCCAATATTCCTGTGAGGAATCCACTTCTCCATGAATGGGAGACTGTGGAGGAGATTGGAGGAGCAAGTGTCTGGTGGGTTTCCAAGGCCAGCTGTTCTGGAGTGCCATATGTCATGAGAGGAAGGATAGCATGGAAGCTTCTAGAGTGTGTCAAAGAAGTGCTGTTCCGCTCCCTCAGCCCTAGCATCCCCTTCCATCCTTTATCAGGAACAAACAAGGGTTCCACTCTTTGTCTGCTTTCTAAGCCCACCTCCTCCCTGTTAGCTTTCTGGTCACCACTCAGTGGGATTACTCCATGCTCACCTTTTCTCTGTTGGCCTGTCTCTGGGCTGGCTCAGTCCCTACTCAGGACTAATGCTGTCCTTGGGCCCATGTCCCTCGTCTGGATGTCTGCCACTCCTTGGTGTCTTCTGAGCCCAGTCTTGAGCCCACCTCCTCAGGGAGGCCTCTGAGGTCTTGATTCCCGCTCACTCTGGGTGTCGTTCCTGTGGTCCAGATCTGAGTGTGCGAGTAAGGGCCACTTTCTGTTATTTTGTGTATTGTCTTCATTCTTCAAGTAAAACTTTCTCAGGGAAGGTTTTGTGTTTTGTCTTGTGCTTTTGTTGTACCTTTCACTATGCTGAATAAATACCTAATTGATTCTCAGCTTGCCTAGGCTCGCAGGAGAGAGGGGGCCTGAGCATTCTTGGTTCCCAGTCATATTGAGTTAGAGACTAGCTCAGGATTGCAAAGGGAAAGCAATAGGTGGCCTAGCTCCTTTGCTGCACATTCTTGCCGCCATCTGCATTCTGATGATGCGATGGCGTGTTTAATGGGTGGAGGTTGCTGGCAGAAGCAATAGCTCTTTTGAGTTCCCTACCTTGGTCACTTGTACTCCATGGAGCCAGGCACCTGTGCAAGGTAGTAGACAGGCATGGGTGGTTTGGTCTACTCTCTCTTTAGTACCTCCTCAGGGAACATAGGCATTCTGCAAAGAAGTGGTAGTGATACTGTGTTGGCATTTTGTTCTGGAAGGCTGACACTAACAACCTTCTTTGGAAATGCCCTCATTTTCAATTTAGAATTTGGGCACTTCTCTCTTTCTTTTTCCATGGTGCCTGCCCACACTGAGCCTCCCACTCGGAGCCAGCTCCATTATTCCAAGAAGGGTTTTGGTGGCTGTTTGATGTCTTTAGAACTAAGTCCAAAGTTCTCAGCCTCTTCTGTAGGACCCCACATAACACAGCCCACCCTACCACCTCTGCAAGCTTGTCCCAGCCACTTTTCCATATGCCCTCTTGGGGTAAGCCACGCCGGTATCCAGAAGGCTTGTGCAGCATGACTTGCTCATTGCTTATGCAAGTCTTGGCTCATGTGAAACCTCCATCCAGTGTGCTCTCTCTCATATCCTAGGCTTTTCCATTCTTAATATTCCCTTCCCTGGACTGATAGAGCCCTTCAGAGTGTATGGCAGACTGGCCCAGTTTCACCATGTCCTCAATCCACCTCTGGCCACAACACCGATTGTTTTTCTATTCTTCTGCATGCCCACAAAACTTTTTGCATATCTGGATGTTCAATGACATATTGGCATGTCATCTCATCCTCATTTCAAAATTTCTTCTCTGCCCTTTTCTTTTAGTTCTGTCTCTTTATCCAACTAGGTTATGGACTAGCCAGAGGGTAAGGGTTTGTCTTCTTCAGCCTTATGCTAAATTATGATTATTCATGTTCTCAATACCATACTACGTTGTTTAAAATGTGTAGTCTCATTTATCCACCCTCTGAAGTAACAGCATTCTTATTCTACTTGACAGATGAGAAAACGGAGACTTAGAGAATCCCAGAGTCTTAGTACATTGTGGTCCTGGAATCTGCAAACAGTGTTGGTGTCAGAGTCTGAGTTCTTGAGCTCTTTGCTCTACTGAGTGCATTCTCTCAGGCTCTGCCACTTAGAAAGTACATGACCATGGGAAAACGGTTTACTTCCTTGTGCCCCAGTTTTCTTCAATGAAACAGAAATAAAAATAATACCTGCCTCTGAGGACAGAACTGTGAATGTACAAAACAGGGCCTGACACGTAGTGAGGGCTCAAATGATCTGCTAATTCTTCATTGTCAGCGTCATCGAAATATTGATTTTTGTATTACTCTCTCTTATCACCTCTTGTGTGTCTGGATTTTTATTTTTCTGTGCTGGGGATTGAACCCAGTGTCATGTACATGCTAGGCAAGCACAGTACCACTGAGTTACACCCTCAGCCCTCTTGCATCATCTTAGCAACCAAAATAATGTTATGCATATGGCTTGTGCTCAGGAGACACTTAATGAATGAATGAAAAGGCAGGTGGGCTCCTAGAGATGTCTTGGTGACAAATGCTCAGTATGGTGTTGTCTTTGTGGCAGATGCTGATTACGGGGTTGTCTTTGCCAGTGCTCAGCCTGGGCAGGTTCCTGTTAGGTGAGGGTTGCGGGAGAGGCATGGTGGGGTGGGGTTGGAGGCTGCAGTCCACAGCCCTCCTGTTGCCTACAAACTTTTCCCTTCCCACCCCCTTTCCCCAGTAGCTCTCTGCCCTGCCAAGTCTGTGCACAAGCCTTGAAATGACAAAGTACCCTTTAGTTAATTGCACAACGGATTGCCTAGAGTTAAAAGTTCTGATTTATATGACTATAGCTCTAACTGCTCAATAACACAGGCCTGTAATCTACTTTCATTTCAAACAGAACGGTGATTTATAGGGCAGCATGCCGCTTTAGCTCAGAAATGAGGTGTTCAACATATGCTCTGTTGACATAAATTTGGAATTTATCGCTGTTGTCAAAACTGCCTGTTGGACAAAGGTGGGTATTAAGGCAATAAATGGCTCAGAATAGTTTTCTGTCACATTTCCTAAGCATTGTATTCAGTCTATTTGAGGGAAAAATATATACTTAAAAGTAATCAAATGTCCAAAATCCATGCATCTTGTTTTGAATGGCGAGAAGGGAGGATGCAGGGCAGGAGTGTATGTGGGGACATGGGGAATGTGGAGGGGGCAGATGGGGGTTTGTAGAGGAGAAGGCTTTTCATGAAGTTATGGCCCATTTAAAAGAGATTCCACTTTGCTTCCTCTCCCCCATCCCTATTAGGAGGTGGGCTTTCCTTTCTCATTTACAAAAAGGGGGAAGAGAAATGAAAGCTCATTAAATAAAAATAGTAAGGGACATTTTTATGTGTGGGCTTAAAGCAAGCAGTGTCAGGGAGGAGTTAGTGAGTGGGGATGTGAGGGAAACAGAGCAGGATTTTGTTTATGGGGAAATAAAGCCATCGGTCAGGGTTGTTTCCTTGCTGCCTTGTGAGCATAGTGCTGCGCTCACCTTCCTCAAGCTGGGAGGTTCCTGTGGGCTGGATGATGCTTGCTGACTGGTAGGGGTGAGGAACCATTGGACACCACAAGTCATCCGGGTCCTTATTGACTTATTATTCCCCATGGCATAGCCAGGAGCTCCCCCTGCTCATCCATCCATTCTCAGCACAGTTCGTGAGCATACATTAGTGCCCTTTAGTAGGCTTGAGGGTACAGGGATAAGTGAGCAGAGCTCTGTCTTCAGGTGGCTGCCCTTCAAGTTGGAGAGACAGAGAAGCAAGCAGAGATACCCCAATGCCATGGATGCAGCCGTAGACACATGGAGGCTGGGGAAAGCTTCCCAAGAATGATACTTTCCTTTCTGCCTAGCAGAAGGCACCTTTGAAGGCATAAGGTCCCTGCAGGGAGAATACTCAAGAAAATATAGACAAGATACTCTAGTGATAGTCCTTTGTTTTTGTTTTTTTCACGTGCAGTGCTATGGTCAGGTGAGCACAGATTTTTGTCATTTGGGTTTTCTGTGCTACATGTTATATAAAGCAGGGCCCTGGTCCGTATCAGTGCATCACTTAAACACGGGACCATGCAGGCAGCATGGGGGACAACGTGAATGCAGCGAGTCAAGGTTAAGAATCTTTCTCTCCATCCTCTACTACAAGATAACAGAGTTTGCGGCGTGCTGTTGGCCTCTGTGTGTCGTGAGGGCAGATCCAGAGCGCCACTGCTTGGCCTCTGCTGCTGCTGGGCCCCGGGTTGTGGGCGTTATGGGCTACCCATGCACCTGGCAGCCTTTCGAGTTAGGAGCCAGAGGAGTGAGCAAGCTTCCCAGTGCTGCTTCCCGTGAAAATGAGGCTCAGCGGGGAAGAGGATGTATATTTGTTGCTTTTTATTTTATTTTTCCTTTTATCTCCATGCCCACACACTTGGACCATCTCAGCATTGATAAATGTGTGCTCTCACACACACATGCACACGGGCCCCATTCTCTGGCCTGTGTGCGTGCCACACACACACACACACACACAGTCTTGCGCACACTGGGCATGGACACCAATTGTAAACCTCCTCTGTGTGGCTCACCCTCCCCTTGCCACCAACCCCTGTCCTTTTCACACAAAGCTCCCTGTTGGGAAAACTCATAATTTTTACACCACATAGTCTTGACTGGCCATTGCTGGAATTACTGTCTCTTTGAAGTGCTTTCTGCTGGGGCATTTACAGGCCATTTTAATTACCTACAGCTTGCAAAGGGCCTTGCTCCATCCCAGCCTTTGTTTGTTTGTTCTTTGCAAGAAGTCGATGCAGAATGGGATACGGCTTTTTCTTTTACTGAGAGAGAAATGGGGAAAAAAGTTTGGGGAACACTCAATACAGCTGCTCCCTGCTGCCTGTTCCAGGATACCCTGCCCATTCAAGCAAGCTCTGGCAGAGGCCACACCTTGTTCTTGGCTTGCCCATCTTCTCAGCAGTTTCCAGCTTTGTGGGTCCCTGTCCTGGAGTTTGCTGGCAATATTATTGTTTGTGCATTTTTCAGATTCTTTTTGTGTAGAGCTGAGGATCGGGCTCTGGGCCTTGCGCATGCTAGGCAAATGCTCTACCACTGAGCTACACCCCAGCCCTGTGCATTTTTATTTTAAGTATTATTAAGTCTGTCTTCAAACTTGCCAACAGAGACAGGAGGGCTATCAAATCCTGCTCTCTTTGCTGCTGCCCAAATCAAAGTCATCTGCACTGGAGCTGGGATCCCTCTCATATTTTCCAGCTAATCTGTTTAAGGAGATTATTAAATTATTGAGTCTGGATGTGGGGTGGAGGGTGAGGGTGAAAATCACATATGTGAAAGTAGTGCCCACTTGGAGCTGTCTGGCATTTTTCTTTCCTTTTCTTCATTTTTTTTTCATTCAATTCTCTCTCTAAAATGAACTCAATAGAAACAGAATTCTTTGGGGTTTCTGTTAAACATGAGTGTGGCATGTCCTGTCTACAGATGAAGAAGCTAGTTTACCAACAGAGGCTTTCTCTGGGGGCTTTCACAGCAGAAGGAATCTTCATTCATTTATTCATTTAGTCTAAAAATGCATTGAGAAATTGGAAACCTCATACATTCTGATGGGGATGTAAAATGCTTTGGAAAACAGTCTGGCAGTTCCTTAATAGGTTAAACATAGAGGTACCATATGACCCAGCAATTCCACTCCTAGGTATATACCAAAGAGAGGTGAAAACACATGTCCATAGACAAAACGTGCACATGATTGTTCATAGCGGTATTATTCATAATGGCCAAAAGGCTGGAACAACCGAATGCCCATCAACTGTTGAATGGGTAAACAAAGTATGGTATATCCATCCAATGGCATATTATTCCACAGTAAGAAAGAGAGAAGCGTGGATGCAGTCTGCAATATGGATGAAGCTTGAAAACATTATGCTATGTAAAGGAGCCAGATCCAGAAGGGTGTGTATTGTCTGATTCCATTTTTATCAAATATTCAAAATAGGAAAATCCATAGAGGAAGATAGATTAGTGACTGCAGAAGTTGGGGTTGGAGGGGATTGAGGAGCAACTGCTAATGGTACAGGGTTCCTTTTTAAGGTGATGAGAATACCTTGGAATTAGATAGTGGTGATGGCTGCACAGGTCTGCAAAGGTACTAAAAAACTCTCAGTGGTATGGTTTGCAAGGGTAGATTTTAGAGTAAGTAGATAATACCTCAGTAAAGCTGTAATTTTAGAAAAATGTGCTGAATACCTACTCTGCTAGGTACCCTGCCAGACTCTGAGGATACAGTGATGGCTTCTGCCTTAATGCAGCTTAAAGTCTAGCAGAGATTAAAAAAAAAAAAACAATTAAAAAACAATATATGACAGCAAATCGTGTTAGGTGCTCTAAAGGAAATCAGTAAAGTGCAATAATGGAGATAGGTGTTAATCTAGAACCTGCCCGGAACGCTGTGGTTTGGGTGCAGCTTGACTTGCCTCGAGACTGGCACACAGTGGGTGATTTACAGATACAGCACAGCCAGCGAGTGTTCATGTCTTCCCTGTGGGAGGTTCCGAAGTCCCTGCAAGACCCAGCCGGTAGGTGGGTGCTGGGTGCTCTCATTCACCTTACTTTTCTCTTGGAGGCCTCTCTGTTCTTCTCTGATTATGTTGGGTAAATCCCAGGCACAGTTCTTAGTGTAGTCTCCCTGTCCCTTTGCAGGGAGGGACCAGCTCAGAGACTCAGGGGCAGGACTATGGTCTCTCCTCAGCTGGTCAAAGATGAAGGCAGATCCTTTCACCTGCTGACGTGGGAAGATAAGCCCTAGATTCCTCATCCACAAAGTGGGGCTGCACTCTGTCTCAGCCACGTGGGTGTTGCCCTTCCAGAGTAAGACCTGATGTATAAAGCACTTGCTTTGTTATTATGCTACCTCAGTTGAACAGATTTATTTTTCATTGTTCTAGAAGAAAGGAAAAAAAGAACCCGTGAAGAAGCACATATCTCTTTGGTTTCTAGCCCATTTCTTCATTAAAATGACAATAATTTTTGCAGTGGGATTTGATGTCCATGCAGGTAATCTGCCCGACTCCTCTTGTGTGTTCATAATTGATGTTGAGAGTGATGGCTCTCGAGCTCTGCATCCTTATAGAAAAGTAATTTAATTTTCAGGGTACTAAAGCAGAAAGAATGAGGCAATATACATTAAAAAGGTTTTTGGAATGGTTTAATTCCAAAGGAACGTTCTTCTGAAGCCTTTAATAAACCTCAGTTTTTCTCAACAATCTTGAGAGCTGTGGCTAGTCTGTGGGCTTTGAAGGCAGCATTCTAGCTTTCTGGCTAAGAAATGAGCCTCAGTAATCGGGAGGCAAAGATGTTTCCTCCATGTACCCAGGCAAAACAAGGAGATAACAGAAAAGTCTGTCGTTCTCTGAAAGCCATTTTCCTAGAAGTTGGCCCTTTGCGCTGGTTAAAAGCCTTGTATGGGAGAGAGAAAAAACAAAACCCTCGTTCATCCATAACCATAGTTTGATTCCCTTATAGGGCCTGGTAGGATCTGGAGAGAATATTTTGAATTTATTTTTGTTTCCCTTGGACTGACGTCATCAGGCATGCATCATGATGCCCTGTTTTGGGTTTGAAAAAAGCTCAGAGAAGCTATAAATCTTGAGACATTTTCTTCCCTTTTCTGAAAGCACAACTTTTTTTCTTAAGAGAAAAAGAAAGAAAGAAACTACAAAAGTGCGTATTGATCCCTTCCCTTCAGATCTTAACGGCTTGGCCTGTAATACCTTGCTTACATCTGCCAGGGTTTTGTGCAGTTTTGCAACATCTCCTTAATCCAGTGAGCATAAATAGAACATTTCAATCATATTTGGCTACCAGGAACTTCACAGATAAGCATGCTAAGACCTTGTTGAAAGAGACTGTATGAGATTGTGTGCGATAAGATCATCCCATAGCCCAGTGCCCAAATGAAAAACTTTTGTTCTTGGTGAAATTTGTTGATAGAGATATTTCAAATAAATGACTTAGGAGAATTCAGTATTTTAAAACAAAAAACCAGTTATGAACAGTCAGAACCCCAGGGCCTCTTGGTGCTCTGTGGCCATAACAATCCTTCTCTGAGCAGTTGCCCATGGGGAGATTAGCATGCCCCTTTGTCATTTCTGACATTGGTTTTAACACTCGGGCCCCTTATCACAGTATACTGTACTTGGTGTGGTTATGGCCACGGGGAATGCTGCTGTCCATCCTCAGGCTTTCAACGCTCAGGACTGTGTCTTCCACTCTTCACACAGCTCCACATTGGCCTTGATCCCAGGCCAAGGCAGGATGCGTGAGGCTTTCTTCCTAAGAACCCAACCGAGGGCTTCTCTTTCAGACAATGAAGACAACTATTCTTGTACCCGGGCATGTCTATGTATAATGCGTAAAGAGAGGGTGGGGTTTTTTTCCACCTCTGTATTCGACTCTTCAGATTCCCTTTCGTGTCTGTTTGCTCAGTCGTTCAGTGGGATGCATTGACCCTTGGTATGTTCTGGGCTCAGTGGCGAAGACCGAGAGGGTGAAGAAGGAGATGTAGTCTAGCTTGCACAGACCCATGTCAACCCTACAGCCTTTCAGTTTTGTAAAGCTGATTGTACATTACCTAAGAAATCATCTGGCTCAAAACTCGCATTATATCAAAGGTATAAGTGAAATTTAAACAGTGTAAGAGGGGGTTTGAAATATCAAGGTCATTTGATGATTACTGGCAGAGCTGGAGTGAAAACCAGGTCTCCTGCACCCAGCCTAGTACTTCTTTGTGTGTGTGTGGTGTGTATGTATGTATACATGAGCATGTGTATACATATATACATATATGTGTATATATATGCACACACACAATATGGTCAATATACCATACTTTTTATCTAGATGATTCTTAAGAAAATGTGGCTTCTTTGACATTCTTTCCCCTTCCCTTTAAGACTCCAAAAGAACCAAATGGCTAACAGTTTCCATAACTCTGCAGGTTGGATTCCCAGGCCCCCCAGACCTGCAGCACAGAAGGTGTTAACTAGCACTCAGTTAGTTCATGGTTGTTTTAAAAATCTGTTCTTTGAAATCCTTGGCTTTTATTGGTATATTTACTTTATGGCATACATAAAGAGCTGTATTAAAAAATAAATTGTGTTGTAAAAGCATTTGGTAATGTTTATTAATATTGACTAGTCAGGGAGCAACGAACTCTATTGCTGGAAGGATAATTTGTGGTAATATCAGCTAAGCATTCTCAGCTTGTCAAATGACTGTCTAATTTCAACATTAAAAAAAAAAGTGAGTAAAGGGATAATTTCTCTTATGTCTTGAGAAAATGAGAGTGACCCGTTCCCCAGTGCAGTTTAAAACTGTCCTTTCTCTTTCTCCCCTGGGATGCCAGGCCCCTCCCTTCATCTCAGAGTGGTTGGAGACTGCCTCACCAGCAGTAATTCCTGTTCTGGCTGCTCTGGCTGCCTGTCTCTGCTGAGGGAGTTGAAGACAGAAATAAAGTCAGGGTTTCGATCCTCAAGATGCTTATAGTTCTGAGGAACTTATAAGTGGCGCTTAGTCTTTAATCACATATGTAAGGAGAATGACGTGCTGAATGACTAATGACCTGCCCAGCCTGGAATATGACACTGTTGGTGGCATTAGGAGACATTCTTTGGGAAGATCCAATGTCACCCTTAGAAGGTAGGGAACATTCTGAGTGTCCCAGATGCCCTGTGAATAGCATGGTCTGGTTTAGGGTGGAGGCCTTCAGTAGAATCAGCTCTGTTCATTTAGAGTACTCCTTTCCCACAAAGAGGCCAATGGAAAATGTAGGCGATTGGGCTGAATATGGAAAACCCCCTGCAATCTTGCTGGTATTTGTTTTTGGGACGAAATCCTGATAGCCTAATAGCTTTTCGTTTATCCCTTCCTCTTGACATTAGAGCACAGAAGACCATTGGCAATTTGACCTTTCTCTTGTGATTTGAACTAAGGGTAAATGGACATGGAAGGTATGAACTCAGGGCCTAAGGAAGATGAGTAAGCCCATTAACTGAAGTGTGTAAGCTCTCCCTCTCTCAGTTCAGTACTTGGAAAGGTGAGCTTGGCCAGTGTGCAGCTTTATCACTGAGCTCAGGAGTCAGACCTCTGGGAAGGGCCCTGCCTCATCCATTCCACATGGGGAGACGCATCATCATGTCAGTGCCAGTGGGCCAGGTCCAGCTCCAGAGGACCAGGAGGTTTGCATGGTGGCTGGGTTCTAATGGTAAGTAGAAGATCATGGAGAGGGGTGCTTCTTGTGTGGGTAGCAGGGTTTTGAGAGAGCAGAGGGTCATTTAGACCTTGGTTGGGTCCTACTCACAGAATCTCCTGTCTCCTCCCCTTGTCTGTTCTGAGTAGCTCTTAGAAGCTCTGAATAGGTCAGATTGATGGCCATGGGATCCCATGGCATAAGCCCTAAGCATTGGGGAGACTTTTGCCTGTGGAGCAGCCTCAGATCAAGGATAGGGTGAATTAGAAGGACCTTCTGAGCTGCACTGGCCTGGTCTGAGTGTGGGTTCAGGGGATGGATCAGTTAAGCTGAAAACAAGGAAAACATTATCCATGGTCCGCCTATGGAGTTCCCTCCCAGTGGCTTTCCCCAATTACAGGTCCCACTTTCCAATGCTGTTGGTGAAGCAAAACTCAAAGATCAGGCAGTTTTAGCTTCCCAGTAGGAAAGTGAAGGGCAGCCCTTAGGCTGTTAGAACTGAGAATTCTTTCTCAGAACCTACCCTGCCTGTTGGTCTGCTCCAGCTTTGCCCTTCATCTCTGAGCAGAGGAACTTGGAGGGAAATGTGGCATTAGCAGTGCTGTGGCTTGAGCCCCCTTCTCTCTGCTAGAGGTACTCTTGGTCTTTTCCTCTTGGCAGCTGGTGGTGCATTGGGCCCTTCTTGGCTTCTCTCCTTGGTCATTGGCTGTGTAGGATGGAGATGGACTGAGCTTCTCCTGTAGAGTACATGGAGGGTGCCCCTTAAGAGAGCAGCTGTTAAGGCCAGCTGTCTCTGGAAGCTGAAGGTAGGGGGAATGGAACTTGGTGTGGGTCTCTCCTTGCTGTCACTGATGTTGTTGTTGCTGCCCTAGGTGGGAGCTGGGGTAATAAAGGCTTATTCTGAAGATGAGAAGTTGGTCTATAGCTCAGGCTTCTTGCTGCTATGAAAGGTCTATGGCTTCTTTGTATGGCCTTCTGGGGCCACAGGACAAGGTCTGGTTATGGACTGGAGGCTGCCCATGAAACTATTGTACTTGGCTTTTTGTTAGGATGAGAAGAGGAGTGCCCTACACTCTTATCTAGATGGATTTCTTTAGTAGCATTGAACAATCCATTTTAAACTAGACCTTATGAAGAAAAGGGAATACACGCATGGCGTCTTATCATTGTGGAGTTTGTAGTCTAAATCAGATAGAATCTTTATGGATTTTCACACTTGTAATAGCACAGAAATGATTCATATGTGGTATATATACACAATGGAGTTTTATTCAGCCATAAAGAAAAATGAAATTATGGCATTTGCAGGAAATGGATAGACCTGGAGGCCATCATGTTAAGCGAAATAAAGTTAAGGGCTGTATGTTTTCTCTCATATGTTGAAACTGGAGAGGAAAAAAGAAAACAAATGTGGGGATGAATCTCCTAAAAATCAAAGGGAGATCAAAGTAGGGAAGGAGGAGGGAAGTGCTGGGGAGTGATATTGGCCAAATGATATTGTATGTTGTCTGCATGTGTGAATATATAGTAGGAATCTTAATAACATGTACAACTATAATACACTAGTAAAAATGTGGAAAAAAATGATTCAATGATGAGTTTGTATCTCAATACCGTGGTGTTGCTAGTGAGAGTTGCATGGTTGACAATTGGTGAGAAGAAATGGGTCCTTCTTTTTGGTTATTTGTCAAAAGTTTCAGATTTGCTTATCTAATTTCTTGTAAAGATTTTGTTTTCTTGAAAAGACAGATAGAAACCTATTAGGGGTTGATTTTTTTTTTGGAGGGGTCATTTTGGACATAAGTAAGTGTTACATGCAGTGGGCCAGGTGTTGTCTGAGATGGGTCACCACTAGGAGTGGGGGAAATCTTGAGATCATTCCCGAAGAATAAATAGTGGGGACCTGAGCTTCTGGGGTAGAGGGATCCTCCACTGAGTGTTGGGGGAGATGCTTTGGGCCATGCTAGAACCAGGTTACCTGGAAAATGGTGGTCAGCAATGTGGCTTTTTCTCAGAAAACAAAATGTACACAGCACAATGCAGAACTATCTCCAGCTGTCCTTCTTCCCTGTTCATAGTGGAGGCTGATGGCCTCACATGGCCATGAACAGTTAGACCTTGTGAAAAGATAGGACTCGAATTGGAACATGTAGTGGTATGATGAGAGTAGGAAGGAGGAAGAAGATGGGCAGTGGGAAGAAGAGGAGGGGTTTTGATAGTGTGACTTGTCCAGGGACTTAAAACAAGTTAGTGGCTGAGGAAAGATGAGGATCCAGGACTTCCAGCTGCTCTCTTGGGCCTTCTTCCCTGCTACCTCTGTACGGAAGGGGCAAGCATGCTTCACCTTTCACACCAAGCCACTCCATTTGGCTGCTGAAAGAAAAGACTTCAGCAATTTTTAGGCAAATCCATTTGCATACATGAAAAATGCCTGTAGTATTACTAAAAGAGTGTTCATCAGGGTAAGGGACTTGATCTGGAACTCTCAGGGAGAAGACAGGAGCTCAAAGAGGTTAGCCTGGCTGGTGGTGGCTCCCAAAATCTTAATACTAGTCACTCTAGAGTCTTTTTGGAAAACAGATCCAAATGGGTATCTGTCCTTCTATTCCTCCTGACAGCCACCCATGAAAGGTAGGCACCCTTGGAAACTAACAGATTGCCAGCGAAGAGAAGGATGAAAATGAACTGGAACCCATACATTGTCATCCATTAGACTTCACCAAGATTGTATGTGAGAATTTCATCTGCAGAGCCACTCACAAATGGAGCCTTTACCACCCTGTAGAACATATCTTATAAAAAGCAAACAACCATCATGCCCAGGCAAGGGGCAGGAATGCTTCACTATTGTGTGTGCAGGTGTGTGTGTGCACATACACTCTCACATGCATGCACCTACACGCATCTACCTAGGCACATATTTCAAAGCATGCTATACCCCAAACATTATTAGGACATGTCCCAGTGCCCAGCATTGTGAAATACATCTCGAGTTAAGAATGTTCAGTTCAAATGTTCTGTTATTTCTCAATTGGATGGATCAGCAGAGGCCAAGAATGAGATAACATGGGGAGGGTGGTGTACTCTCCAGGGCTGTGGATGAGTGTGTGTGTGTGTGTGTGTGTTTGTGATTGAGAAATCATTTCTCTTTGGCAAGGGGGTAAAGGGAAAACGAGCAAACAAAATAATGTGATTGAGAAAGAGTTCTGCGAAGAGGACTGTATGTGATTCCTATCAGAAGACTGAACACATTGGGTTGTATACTGACCTTGTGCCATGGTGGCCCATAGATGGTGGCTTATCTAGGCCACCATGTGGTTTTGACTTCTAGGTTCTCATTTGGGGGTTTGGAAGTTGATATTTCTATTTCATTGTCATAATTTGGGCACTGCTAACTTGAGTGCATGATACCCCCTGTCTCCACCTGAAGTTTTATCTAACATCAGTACCAGCTCTCCAGCCTCTTACTGTGGTCTTGACACTCCAGTGGTCTAATTGTAGTAGGTCGTTGGCTTGGGGAGCCCTCCACTCTCCTGCCTGCCCTACCACCTGCAGATACTACCTCTGGCTGCCACTGCCCACCCTGTTCCAGAGGGGAAGTTGCAGGGAAGGTGCAGAGATGGGCGGGGGTGGAGGCAGGAATCCAGATCTGGTAGTGGCAGTAAGTATGTGGAAACACAGTGTAGGTGGGAGGTAGGTCAGTGTTTGGGACCAAGCAGCATCTCAGAGGCTGTCCCCAGTCTCTGCTCCCTACTTACTGGCCCATCCAGTTCCTTATATCTTGTAGACTCCGTTGCTGGCTTATGATGCAGCAAGGAGTCTGTCAGGAAAGACCTCAGGTAGGGATTGGGAAGCTGTTGCCGGCTGGGCCTGTGACTAGTTGTCACTAGTGCCTCTGTCTTCTCATGGATTATAACACAAGCCAGCCCAATTCACAGAATCATAGTGATGGGAAAACAAGGTACTTTGTTCAACAGTACCTGAGAAAGACAAAAAATGACTATTATTGCTTTATGTTATAGATCAAAACCCTTTTATCTGTCGGGGCAAGACGCACAGGGAAGACACTTCTAAAGGTGGGCCTTAGGGGAAGAATGTGTTCTGAGGACAGTTCTGACTATCTGTAAAGACATTAGATTCTTCATAAACTTACTCAGAGCTTCCTCTGTGCCAGTCACTGTAGTGGGCTTTAAGTATAGGGGAGAGAGAATGCAGCTGCAGCCCTTCCGCTGTCTAGTGTCGGGGCAGGGGAGCCAGGTGCATGCACAGTCATAATGCAATCTAAGGTAAGGAGAGGCCAGTGCTCCTCCATTCATGACCTGTGCTGGTTTGACAGTGACCATTACAGCTGTCTGACTGTCCTGGGAGCTACCTCCTTTCTCCCTCTGGAATCAGATTTGATTTGTTTCCTTGGTCTGTGTGCCAAGGAATGCACCAGTAGGAAGTACCCCCTTTTTCTATCCCCAGGGATGGGTGCTTTATTGGCAGCAGTCCTCGGCCTGGGGTGTGAGGGGGTGTTTGAGACTGTCTGATGATCCAGGGATGAGTCGGCATCAGTTCCATGCCCTCCAAATCCTTCCTCCCATTCACCTGCCAGAGGGATGGCTGCAGAGCCTCCAGGCAGGGGTGGGCCTGCCTTCTGTCCAGCCAGAGCAGCAGCAACCTATCTTTTCCTTTCCCCTACAGGAAGCTTCACAGTGGGATGAAGACGTACGGGTGTGAGCTCTGCGGAAAGCGGTTCCTGGATAGTTTGCGACTGAGAATGCACTTACTGGCTCATTCAGGTAGGCAAGGATGCGATAACTGGCCCAGGCAACTACCTCCTACACACCTTCACCCCACCACCTCAACTCAGAGTCTTCTGTGGCCCAGGTGTCCCCACTGCCAGCCAAGACCTTGGTCCACCTTGCCCCTTGGATCCTCCTTCCAGGTTCATGGAGCAGAAAAGCTGTCCTGACCATGTGCATATTGAATGAACCCATCCTCATGCTCTGCTGGGATTCCCAGGGCATCATTGGCACCCATGCCCTGTGTGATCTACCTTCCAAAGTAGACTGCAGTTTCATTAGCGAAACAGTTGTGGAATTAGGTTCTCGCTGTCTAATGAATCTGACTATTGGGTTCACATTATACAGGAGCCTTTAATTAAATAGATATAGAAAGGTTGGAACACAGAGCTAGTTATAGCATGCTGTCTTTTGCAAGTTAATTTTATCCAATTCTAGTGGGGTCGGCTTTGTGGCTGCTGGTAATTTTGCTGGTGTTTGGCAAAGCTGCTCTGCCCCATGAGGCGTGGAAAGGAGAGAAGCTGCTGGCGTTCAGCATGCCTGGGTGTTCCTGGTGGAAGGAAGGATCTTTCAGGTTCGATGCTGTGGCCTCTGGGCAGTGCCCTTTAGTTGTAGAGGCTTCCCCCCTTCCCTGCCAGGGGCATACTCTTTCCATGTAGCAGTAACCTTGCCTTTCAGCCCTCAAGTCACTTTTTATGGGAGAGGAGTGGGTTGTCTTATTTGGCCTTGCTCACTCCATGTATTGGAAACTGTCAAATTCTGCCTCATCTTTCTCCATATTGCTTCAAGTAACTGACCCTTTGAGAAGTTTAGTGTTTGTGAAATAAGCATGGGTTTGGAGCTTGGACAGATGAAGGTTCAGATCCTGTTTGTGACAGATGCTAGCTGTGTGACTGTGGCCAGATTTATCTCATGAACCCCAGCTTCTATATCTGTCAAGTGCAGGTGTAGCTAACACATATCAATTAACATTAGATGACAGAATGTATGTTACAGGCATGTGTAGCAAGAAGCCAGTATGCAGTTCAAGTTTAATTGCTGTCAATGGTTTCTGTGTGCACCTTCCTCCCCTTTTCCTATCTCTGAAGCTATCACCTAACTCCAGAAGCTTCCTGCCTAGCTGGCTGGCTCATGCCGTTCTTCCTGTGGCCTGTTGTGTTTAGTTGTGTAAGTGCTCTTTGGTGACTCTACTTCAGCTTGCCACTGCTGTGCTGCAGAGCCATGTGGCCCTGCACTGTGTTGGATGTGACCTCTCTTCCTGGCCTTCATGAGCTCTTTCTTGCTTCCCGTTCTTCCCTCTTCCAGAGGCAGGGATTTGGCATCCCAGGCAGCTGTTTGTGTTGTATGTCCCCTCTGTCCCCATTGTATGTTCCTTTCCTCCTTACTTCACTCCATACTCCACTGAACCGTGCTCATCCTGCCTGTCTGACTTCACCCCAGAGACCCAAGTCCAGGCCTTCCTGTGTTCAGCATCTTATTGTCATTCAGGTATGCCTTTTCTTCTCTTTCAGTGTTGTACACCTTCAGTTTCCCTTCAGTTTTGCACATTGTTTAGAATTCAGTGCTTGATTTCATAAGCTGTCCAGAAACCAAGTTGGTCATCCCTCCCTGACCCTGAGAGCACAAGTGTGGATTTTCTGTTTCGTTTGTTCTAGACACCTGTATGGTGCTGGATGCTTTGATGGAGCAATATGCATTTCAGCCTGGTGTTAATGCTGCCTTGCCCTCTTGGAAACAGCCCCAGTCAGCGTCCTTTCTTGCTGCTCTTTCCTTGAGTCCAGTGCCCTAGCCAGACTCACCTTCTTGTAGGGTTGCTTGTGCTCCCTGCTTTCTGAACCCTGTGTCTTCATTCTCCCTGTTCTGTCTGCCATCTTCCCAGATTTTCCAAGGTTCCTTCCACAATGTTATCCTCAGCCAATCCCTATCTCTAGCTAGAAGCAATTGTGCCTTCTTTGGGGTGCCCATATTTCTTTGTCTGGAGTTATCTTTGGATACAATCTTTCTTCCTTGTGTTATAGTTAGTTATGGACTTGCTCTATCTCCCCTATGTGGGGGCCATACAGAGGACAGTGGCTGATTTCATATTTTCAGATGTGTTCAGCATCCCCAGTTCAGACAAGATAGTGACTTTGCGCTACTCCTCAGTCCTGTGGATTGGCAGGTTCCTGGGAAAGTGCATTTCAGTCCTGTCTGAGCTACTACTTCAGGGTCCCCCCCATTTAGATGCTGCAGAGGCTTTGGAAGTTGAATCCTGCTTTCCTGCTTCCCTTTCTATGCCTGTCTCATGGGTCCAGTGATTTGTCCCTCTGAGAGTCACTTGCCAGTGCCCTTGTCAAGGAGGATTTGGTGATGGAGCAGGTATGTATGATGAGTCACAGTTGTGGTTGAATTGGCTCCAGAGTCTGAGATTTCTAGTTTCTGTTGCCATGTGTACCTTTCACTGTGCTCAGATGTCTTAAAACTCAAATAGCACAAAGGGTTAGTGACGCTAGACCCCTTCTTGAATTGGTTGACCCTGTTACACAATGACCACCCCTGGGATAGGGGACCCTGCAGAGACCTGGACTTGTTGGGGGTCTGAGGGCTGGGCTGGTAGTGCTGGGTCCTCTTGAAGATTTCACTGGTGATTTTACACATTCCGATCCCAGTCCCCAGATGCCTAACAACAGAACTCTTCATTATTTTAGAAGACAAATTTAATTAGATGACATGAACTTTCTTTGAAGGCTCCATGCAGATGGGGGAGCTGACAGTGAGAATGGACCACCGGGAACTGTAGCACAGACCCATTTTGCAGAAGATAACCAACGCTTGGAGTAGCATTGCAGAACCTTTACGAACCACAGTTGCTCCAGAGCCTGGGGGTGCTATTTTGTTAAAAAGAGCATGCTTTAGAGGAGGGAGCCCAGGACCTGAGCAGGGGTCTCGCTTCTTCCCTGCCTAGGCACTTCCTGCTGCTTGCTTCTGCTCCGAAGTGCCTCAGGCTCTCTTCCCTACTGCTCTGCTGTCGCTGGCTGCCCCACCCCCTCTTGGCTAGCGCTGCTTGTGTTTGTTATTGTAGTCCTGGCGCTGGGCCAGGCCTGGCTGGGAGCCAGACTTGTGGGTACAGTATGTACAGTGAGTGCCGAGCCAAGGTTGTCATCATACACGATTAATATTTTTTTCTAATCTGGTAGGGGTGGTGTGAAGGAGGAGGCAAGAGTTTCTCCGATGCTGGAGAAGAGGCCACACTGAGTTCCGCCAAGATGTTATTTATGAAAGGAGAACACAGCTCCAGCTTGCCTTTCCTCCACATCTTTCCCTTTCCTCTCCTTGTCTTCCTTCTCGTTTCCCTATCAGATGAAATCAGCCTGTAGGAGATCAACTAGGTGAGGTCTTATTTCCAGTGACTAGAATACTAAATTTACACTCCTAAATCAGTTTTCATTGTGTTGGAATTGACAATTTGTTTAATTAGAAGTTTGCCCTGTAGGAGGCCCTTCTGAGAGGCACTGCTTTCTCTTCTTCTCTCTCTTACTTCTTTTTTTTTTTTTAAAGTTTTTTAAAGACCTTAAATGGTAGTCGTGAATGTGCAGTGTAATTGAAGTTTTTATTTCTATTTGAATATGTTAACTAATCAAGTGTTTATGAGATATACCTGATGATCACAATAAGTTTAAATTAAACCAACAATAACCTAACTCATTAACTAATGAGATGATCTGTCCAGGCCCTGCATTCTCAGAGATGGTTTTGGGGGTTAGAAGGGTTTGAGTATTGGTAAGAGGCTGGTGGTGGGAAGAGAGGCAATCTCCCTCTGAGGCTTGCCAGAGCTGGCCCTGTGGCAGGGGACAGAAGAATGTCCCCCACCCCACCTATCTGTGTCCCAGGGTTACTCAAAAGCCGCCTCCTCACCCTTTTCTGCCTTATTCCTTGTGGGGATAGGCAATGAAGCATCTCTGGATTCCACCTCTTCTAAACAGAAGAAGCGAGTCTTACCTAGCTCTGGATGTCCCTGTGGAGACGACAGACTGAGGTAGTGACTCCAGTTGGTTCTGAGGTTGGCTAGTGGATGGCTTCCCATCCGGCAGTATTTCCCACAGCTTGTCCTAACATACCTGAGGGTTGTAAGACAGAGGGTTGTAAGAGCACGTCAAGAACTGCTTGCCTATCTCTGACTGGGCTGGTTTCCATGAGGGGTTTGGGTGTGGAGGTGGCCTGGCCCTGTTCTGGGAGTGTCATTCATTTTTGGAGCCAGTGGATATCCAATAAGCACCAATTAAGTGTCTGGCTCTATGCAGCTGTAGTAGTGAAGAATGCCACAGCACCCCTGTGCTCAACAGGGCCCAAGTCTAATAGGAGAGAAGGGTTTGACTGTAGAATTGTGTTAGAAGAACGCGTATACCAAGTGCCAAGAAGAAGGTCTAGGAGAAATTTGGAGCATGGGAGAACTTAAATAGAAGCCAGTGCAGCAGCCTGGAGGGACTTGGTGGGGAGCCTGACCATCTGTGGGGTTGGGCAGGGGTAGTGGGGCTGTGGAAGATGAACAAAAGCAGGGAAGGGCTTGGAAAGGAGAACTGGGACAAGATCACCGAGCACCTAGAGTGTCAACATGGTTCCTATTTTCCTCCAAAGCTGAAAGATTGAAGGGAGTGACACTTTTTCCTGCTCTGTACTAGAAGGGACTGCTGGGCCTTTGGACTTAGACTGGACTTGGCTATAGGACTTGTGAGACCCCAGGAAAGTCAAGATGGGCAGTCTGTGTATTGGTGAGGCCCATGAAGCCTGTCTGGAGGGACGGGCCCCTTTACTTCCTTTTGCTGTCTTTCCATTCTTTGGGCACTGTGAGCCACGGCTATTGAGAAATGTCCCCTGAGTCCAGACTCCTCCCCAGAGGGGCAACAGGGAAGGAATACGGACCATGGATGATAGATTTTCTGATCCCAGCAGGAACATAGGGTAGCCAGGGCATATCATCTGAAAACCATCCAAGGAAAAGTGCTGGAGAGGTCAGGACTGCTTTCCCCTGCTACAATCAGATGGAAGAAAGAAAGAAAAAGCAAGCAAATAAACAAACCACACACACACACACACACACACACACACACACACACACACACACACGATGGCAAATGTCTGTGGGTTGACCCAGTTCTCTTTTTTTCTGTTTTTGGAACACTTAGCTCTGGGTTCAGGGTTTGTCTTAAAGACAGAAGGCAGAGAAAGCAAGTGGGGTGGCAAAGCCCCTGTGATGGTGAGGAGGAGGTGTGATGTGGTCCCCACACCAGTGATTGATTGGAAAGGCACCTTCGGGCTCACACATGGCTTCTCTGGACCTGGACCCTTTTACTTACAGCTTCTTCCCCCTTGTCACCTCCTTTTCTGGATTAGGTATCTGCTCAGAACTAGAGATTTGGGGGTGTTCAGGCACACGAGAGCCCTTGATCAGTCCGTTCACTCTCCACCCATTTCCAAAGAATGTCAACTTCCTTTCTTCCTGTTAGCTTCCAGATTGGGGCAAAATCAGGAAACTCCCGCACCATGAGAAAACATGCACCACTCAGTGGTCAGGTTAAGAAAGTGGAGAAGATTAGGTGCGGGTGGCTCAGCCCAGGGGCTGCCCACCCTTTGGTCTGCGTAGGCGATGGGGGTGCAGAGAGGAAAGAGTGAAGGGGAGCCACTTCCCCCCCAGCTCTCTCTTGAACACACTTCTCTCTCTCCCTACTCTGAATTTGGCCTGCTTCCCGAACTTTTTCCCAGAGTGGTGTCGTCACTGGCCTGCCGGCAGGTCTGGATGTTCTGCCAGCATTCCAGAGAGTTTATGATCGCTTGCAGATGCGCCTCCAAGAACACACTGTACCCAAAGCAGAAATTAATGCAGGCTTGACTGCGGTCCAAGCCCCTACACGGGAGAGAGGAGAAAGAAAACAAAAACTGTTTAATGCTGTTTATAAATTATACACTGGCTGATGAAAAATACATTTCTTGCCT
>PVKS010000050.1:278261-322658 GCA_004027875.1 Aplodontia rufa | reverse complement strand
CAACCCCGATGTCCCTCATTGGAAGAATGGATCCAAAAACTGTGGTACATTTATACCATGGAATATTACACAGCAATTAGAAACAATGATATTGCAGCCTTCGAAGGTAAATGGATGGCTATGGAAGAGATCATGATGAGTAAAATCAGCTTAACCCAGAGATCTAAGGGTCGATTGTCTCCACTCATCTGTGGAGGTGAGGACTAGACCCTGGACAATGAGAAAGTTGGTCTAGTAATATGAGTTAAATCCAGATAAGATGTAATGCTTTACAATCTAATACTTTTTTTAGAGTTATAATGGGAAGGGGAAGGGAGGGATAAGGGAGGGTAATTGGGGGGGCACTCCTGGGGATAATTGCAATATCCAGAATATATACACATTTTATATTATTTTGTTAAAATCTTGTAAGGTTGTTCAAAAAGTAAAAATTAAAAAAAAATAAAGAGAGAGGAACAGTGAGAGAGAGAAAGAACTTTATTTAGTTTTCTCACATGGCCTTTGTTGCTCCAACACTTAGTTGCGTACATGGTGCTGGGGTTTGAACCCGGGTCCTCATGCTTGCCAGGCAAGTGCTGAAACCGCTGAGCCACCGCTCCAGCCCCTCCTAGGATGGCTTTTCATACTGTAGATCTATCAACTTTTCTAAGTGTCCTCTTCCAGAATGCAGAAGTGGCCAGGTGAAAGGCTTGGATTCACCTCAGAGAGACCTGGAAGAGGACACCGAAATAAGCAGGAGGAGATGAGACTGAATAGGGTAGATAGGCAAGGTGTTCCAGGATTATTCCAAACTTGTATCTGATAAGAAAAGTTTCCCTTCCATATTGTTCCAATTGAAAAGTAGATTGGCTACTCCCAAAATTTGAGATAAAGCTATTTCTTAAAATCAAACCAATAAAAACACAAAATTCAGGAAGATGAACCTGTTAGGGGTAGGGGAGGAAGGGAAGCAGCAGAATGGAATCTGATGGCAACACAGAGGTAGATGAGGTGGTTGGGGTCAGTTCTGAAACCCAGCGGCAGGCACATGGATCTACAAATAGGTAAATACAATAAAAGAACAATCAAGGACCAGTGATGAGAGTACGTCACAAACCAAGGTCACCATTGCTCTGGTTCTGCACACCCGAAGTCCATTTAAAGCAAAGCAGACTGAGTAACAACACAGGGCAGGGTCTCTTGGGTGGGAAAGGCTGCGGGCGTGCATGCCAAGGCTGGAGGATTTCACCTGAGAGGCAGGGGTTCGTAATAACGGCTCACATTTGCTCTCATGTTATTGTGAGGGGCTGGGGCATGCCTGGCATGCGTAAGGATGTGGGTTTGAACCCCAGCATCACCAGTACACAACAGTGTCAGAGCAACAAAAGCCACATGAAAAACTAAATAAAATTGATTCTCTTTAAAAAAAAAAAAAAAAAACTGACTGTACTTCACCCCTGGAGGCCCAGAGTTCTTGTCTGGGGAAGGGGAGGGGAGCAGAGCAAGGCACCAAGCAGAGGCCTGAGGAGAGAGGATCTGGAAGGAGCTTCCAGCAGCTGGGAGGTGAAGCACACTTAGAAAAAGGGCTGTCTAATAACTCATGCTAAAATTGTCTGCTGTGATGTGAAAACATCCAACCTTCTCAATAAAATCTGCTTCTCCAATAAACATTGTGTGTGAATGATTCGGAGGGAAAAAGAGCCATAGCGGGACCCTGGGAGCAGAAGGGGAAGAATCACTAGGAAACACAGATCTAAATTTCGGTGGCACCAAGGTTGCAGGAACTTGAGTTTGCCAGTCCCCAGAGCTTGCAGAAATTTTCACCAGGTCTGTGAACTTCCTTCAGAAAGAGGAGAGGAGGAAGAGCTGACAGAAGAAGCAGATGAAATGCGACAGAGCTAAAGCAAACGCAAACAGCCCCCAACTTAAAATGCTCGCCGGTAGGATTCCTCAGCTTTACTATGGTGTGAAAGTCACACGCCATGGGTAGAAACCAAGATTCAAATTTTGAATTTTGATCTTTCCTGGACTGGTGGCATGCAGGGCCGGACTCTCTCATGATTCAGGGTAGGGGCAGCAGGTCATAGCTCCAGTCAGATCCCAAGAGGAAAATAACTGACTATCTACAGAGGAGAAGGGCGCTAAGCTATGAGGTTCAGCAGGTTAGGCACGTTAGATGCGTTTTTTAATTTTTTATTAAGGAGTTGAGTTATTGCACAATCATAAATGCATATAAAGTAACAACATGATACCCATTTGTTCTTAAACCAGAATTACTCCCACATCACCCACACCCCAATCTTCTATATTTCACCTCTACAGGTGATATTAACGTTTAGATTGTGAATTTGTGAATTTTCCAGAATCAAATGATTGGATAAGTACTATTTGCATTCTCAGAGGAGTAAAGAGTATGCTACAATGTTGATTGTCTCCCTGGATCCCTCCCTAACCTCTTTCCCTCTCCCCTGCCTCCCCACCTATTCCCCCCCACACACACACACATCTATGGTTGGCCTAGATTATGTGTTGCTACACCTTTGCTGGGTCTAATACATGAATTTGACAACCTTTCACCCAGGCCTGGGTTTAGCTCCAGCCTCCACAAATGAGGGAAAACCTTCGACCCTTGAGTCTCTGGGTTTGGCTAACTTCACTCAGCACGATTTCTTCCATTGCCCTGCTAGATGCATTTTTGACAAGATCTTTTCAGCTTACGATGGGGTTTATAGGGGCGTGACCCCCTCACACATCAAGGAGCATCTGTATATAGAAATAAGTCCCTTGGTGCACTCGGGAGGCCACTGACTAGAGGCTGCTTGCATGAGATGAAGCAACACTGTGCTTGCAAGTCTGGAGAGGCAGAAAGAAAGGAGGTGCTGAGTGTAGGCCTGAGGAAAGGACCACAAATGAAAGCCCCCACCAGCGATGCTGCTCCAACCCAGGAGAGATTCTGCCATCAGAAACGCTGTTATCACAGAGCAGAAAGCTTCACAAAGGGCACAGAGGTCCAAGATAGCAGGCAACAGAAGCTATAGTTTGAAGATAACTGAGTGTAGCCTAAAGAGATAGTGTTCCTGAGCATGGAAAACAGGCTCTCGTGCTGTATGGCAAATGATTAACCCAGACAGGGGGAGGAGGGAAGGAATGGGGAGCAAGCAGGGTCCTGGTGGGCTCATCCTGGAGAGCAGGCCCCAGACCCTGGAAAACAAAAGATGCCTCAGCAGCTGGGTCCAGACCAGCACCAGCCTGTCCGCCCAGGCTCAGGAGCAGGGGGCCTCAGAGCCCCACCCCTCAGGAAGACCTAGAGGCCTAAATCAGACAGGCTTTCAGGAGCACTGCTGCCAAACACATCCCCTACCTGCTGACCAAAATCCAAAAGGGGAAAGTGGGGCAAGAGGGAGAGACAGACAGTTTAACGCGGGCTGCCTTAGGGGGATGCAGATTTACACAGGTCAATCTTTACCTTTGATGACCCTGTGGACAAATAGTGGCTGTGTACGAGGAATCTCTCTCCTACCCATCTGTCCTCGCACCCAGCTCCAGTTCAGCAGTGTATTTTTGAGACTTGAAAGAATGTTCACTGGGGCTGGAGCGGTGGCTCGGCGGTTACGGTGCTTGCCTGGCATACACAACGCGCAAGTACGTGAGTTCAAACCCCAGCACCACATACACAACGAAGTGTCCAGGGAATGAAAGTCACATGAAAAACTAAATAAAGACTGCTTCCCTCTTTCCCTCTCTCTCACTGTCCCCTCTTTCTTTAAAAAAAAAAAAAAAAAAAAAAGAATTGTCACTACATTATAAAAGAACTTCATTCTCAAATATTACAACTGAGATATCTCTCCATTGTGTCATTTCCATTTTCTTCTTCTTTTTCTTCTTTTTTTTCTCGTTGATTATGAAAGCAATAAAAGTTTATTGGATAAATAGCTCAAGAAATATGTTGAGTAAAATTAAAAGTGCTCACAAACTGAAAATTCGTTCATTCAAAAAATACATATTAAGCCAGGCACAGTGGTGCATGCCTGTAATCCCAGCACCGTGGGAGGCTGAGACAAGAGGATCATGAGTTCAAAGGCAGCCTCAGCAATTTATACAGGCCCTAAGCAACTTAGTGAGGCACTGTCTCACAATGAATTATAAAAGGGCTGGGAATGTGGCTCAGTGGTTAAGAGCCCCTGGGCTTAATCCCTGGTACAGAAAAAAAAAAAAAAAAACAAACATATTAAGTTTGAGCCTTCTCACTGCTTGGCCTGCTCCAGGCTGTGGAGGTAAATAAGGCAGAGTCCTTCTTCCTGTGCTGCTGGCATGCTAGTGGCAGACAAAGACAAGGGACACTTTTTTTTTTTTTTAAGAGAGAGGGACAGTGAGAGAGAGAGAGAGAGAGAGAATGCGAATAAATTTTTTATTTAGTTTTTCATGTGACTTTCGTTGCTCTGACACTTCGCTGTGTACGTAATGCTAGGGTCTGAACCCACATCTTTCCGCATGCCAGGAAAGCACCGCAACCACTGAACCACTGCTCCAGCCCTGACAAGGGACAATTCAATCAGCACAGCCTATATCAAGTTGTGAACAATATCTTAAAGAAGAATAAACAAGGCAAGGAGGACTGGGAGACTCTGTGGAGTATGTTATTTCATATTTGAAGGTTCAGGTGACATTCCAGAAAGTGCATAGTAACTTTTAACTACACATCCACATTTTTATTATCGAATGAAAGTTTTCTGATAAAACTGTTTCTTTTTCAGTTCTGGGGATCAAACCCAGGGCCTCATGCAAGCTAGACAATCACTCTACCACTAAGCTACACCAAGCTCAGAAAATACTTTTTAAAAAGAATAAATTACTTAGAAAAACAATACTGTTCCTTATTGTAGAAAACCTGGAATTTGGTTTTAAAAAAAATGTAGCAAGGAAGAGTATTCTCCCACAGTAGTACTTCCATAGGAGAATACGTCTAGGTGTGCTGACGCATTTTCCTCCTGTTTTGATTGCTAAACTCAAGTGGTCCCCTGTTTTTCTTCTTTAAAATGTTATTCTATGCTGACCAGAATTTTGAGAAAGTCTCAGAGGACACAGCTCCCCTTCTACCTATAATAAAGGCCTTCCCCAGGAAGACAGCCTGCTCCCCTGTCTGGCTGCCTGGGTGCCACCCAGTCTATGAAGACCCTGAGCCTCCATCCCACCCGTCATTGAGAGAGATGGAGACAAATGATAAGTCCCAGATGCCCAGAATCCAGCCTCAGGCAGATGGGCCTCCTGGTGTCGACCCACCTGAGCTAAAGGAGTGTTTGTTTCAGAGGTAGGAGTGCGGGAGATGCAAACCTCCTAGCCCAGGGAAGCCAGGCAGGAACCAAAGAAAAAGGAGACATCTGTCCCCGAAGATACAATTGACAGCCCCTCTGTCTCATAGTCTGAGGCAGCCCCAGAAGTCCCCCTAAAATTCCTACTCAAGAGATGTCACTGTCTGAGGAAGCCCAGAAGGCCCTGACCATCCCATCCCAGGAAGCAAATGCAGAAGACAGAGGCTGCTGCCCTTCTGTCCCTCCACCCAGCATCTCCGCCCACCCCTCTGCCTTTTCCTCTGGAGCTGAGCCTCTTCCTTTTTGCTTCTTGGCTTCATTAGGGCATCATTCTGGACCTGTGACCACTTACACACATTCCCAACCCTGCTCAATCAGGTCATCAGAGAGTTTTATAAACCAGATGCTGCTCTTCAAAACTCTCCCAGCGTGTTTACTATACCATAAAAAGGGTTTGATTATCCATGAAAGGTGGGTATAGCTGGTCAAAAATGTCAGAGGCCCTCTCAGGATCTGTGCTCCTGCCTGGAATACATGAGCAAAGATCCAAATGATCTGGTACTTTGAGCTATCTTTGTGCCTGCTCCCACAAGATCTTGCTGTTTGCCAGCTATGTGTCAGTAAGTACATAACGTACCCTTTCCAAGCCCTGGTTTTCTCATCTGAAAATAAAAAGGAATTCTAATATGCATCTCTTAGAGTTGTGTGAGGATGGAGAGTCACACTATATAAAGCGCCTAGCATGTAATAACTCCTTAAAAAACTATAGCCATTGTAATCCATACTACTTTATGACTAAGAAAATTCTGAGTTGGCCAATGTAAACAGTTTTACCTATCTTGAAAAGTTTTCAACCCAAGACAGAGGTCACGTACTCAGATGCCTTCAGGCCATCAAGTAACAAATGAGAAAAACAGGGAGTAGTTAGAATTAGGCAAACAGGAGGGAGCTCAGGCCACCTGATCTCTGGCAGGAATGCAAGGCTTGAGTTCAGATCTGATATTTCCCTCCTAAGGGAAGACATAAGTCTAGATTTTTATATGACATGACTAGATTTTTTAAAACATGGCATTGAATCTTTAAAAAAAAAAAAAACACGCAATGCATACCAAATCAGTATGAAGAGCTTTGCAGACAGCGGTAGGGTGGGGTTTATATAAAGTGACTTTTAAATGGAGAGTGGTGAGGGTCTTGTGACGTCACAGCAGGGTCTAGAGTTTAGTGTCTAGGGTGTGACCTCAACTCCTGGAGATGAGGGTGACAGCATGAGGCTGGGGCTTGCCCAGGACATGGAAGGGCCTGAGATGGGAGAGAAAAATTATAAAGCAAAAGTCTTCAAGGGGCAAGGAGGTGACCCAATGACAGCTACAGGAGGGCTGGCGATGAGGAGCTGCTGAGGGGTTCTGACGCCTCCTCAGAGAGGCGCTCTGCATCCTGCGTGGAATGATCCCATGCAGGCTTAGCACTGTACCTGGCAGGCAGAGATACTCGGGGAAGAGCCGTGCCCGTTATTTATTGATTTTCCCAATAAATACATACTGGGAAACACGATGGGCCAGATGGTAGGGGTGGGGAGCAAGACCCCAGGGTTCCTTCCCCAAGGAGCTGAGAGGCCAGTGGAGCAACCAGGCAAGTCAATCAGCACTTGCAGGGTAGCCCGGTAAAGACTATGGTGGCACCATCCTGAGAAGCCAGATCTGGGGCAGGAAGAGCTTTCTGGAGCTCAAAGGAAGAAAGATGATCCGATGAAAAGGGAGTAGGCAGAGGTCATGGGGAAAAGGCCATGAGGAAGCTGGAGGGTAACAAGTCAAGAGCACAACTGAGGAGCTGAAAGAAAATGACAAAGCTGTTTTTGCAGAAGGGGTAGCATGCAGGGCCCTCCAAGGAGGGAGGACTCCGCCAGGGACCAGGGGATCCTCAGAAGGTCTGAAGTGGGGAAACACCCATCCTAACACAGACATAATCATCTTACTGGGCACCAAGCATTCTTCAAAAAAAACTTTATAAAATTACATGCATATTTAATTAATTTGCTCTTCCTACAAGCTTCAAGAAGTAGGTCCACAATCCCTACCCTCAGTTCCACCATCCAAAACTTTGAAAACCTCAAGATTTTTATAACTTATTTGGCAGCAGAATTTGAGCTGAACCGACACGAGGCTATTTCTGCCTGTGTTTACCCCCACGTAATGTGAATATTCATGTTGCACTGCAGAAACACTGTTTGATTACAGGATATTGCCTCAGATCTCACTGGGGATGTTAAGAAATATATGACACATACAAATTACTGCCTTTTATGAAATCCAAAATTTCTGAACTCTAAAACATATGTGGTCCCAAGGGCTTTTGATAAAAGATTGTAAAACCTGTTATTATTATCCCCATTTTACAGCTGATGAAACTGAGAGTAAATAATTCCCCCAAGATTACATAAGTCAGAAGTAAGAATGCTGAAATATCCGGGCTGGTGCGGTGGCTCAGCAGTTACGGCGCTTGCCTGGCATGCGTGAGGACTCAGGTTCGAAACCCAGCACCATGTACACAAGGAAGTGTCAGAGCAATGAAAGCCACATGAAAAACTAAATAAAAAATTTGATTCTTTCCCCCTCGCTCTCTCTGTCCCTCTCTCGCTTTAAAAAAGAAAAAAAGCTGAAATATGAACTTAGACAATCTGGCCCCAGAATCCCTGCTACATCAAATCTGAGCCATTCTCTAGTTTAGAAAGAGGTCTGTAGTTACTGTTAGGACAAAAGACTAGAGAAAAAGAAACCAGTCAGAAAGTCAAGATGGTTGACCGGACATAGGATGATAGTAGGGAAGGAAGGAGTGGAGGTTCAAGAGATATTTAAAAGGGAAATCAATAGAGTCTGGTAGCTATGAATTAGTTGGGAGGAGTTCGGGGTTCCAGGAAGATAAAAGGAGGACACCCAGGATTTCTGGATTCAGCTCTGGGGAATAATCTGCTACTCTGTGGTGTGAGGGGGGGGGGGAGGAAGAGAGGATGTAGGGAAGAATTTAAAGTCAGTATTCCATATCTTGTGTTCAAATTTAGCTGTCAAGGGGTAGGCAGTGTGAGAAATAGTCAATCTGATGGTCCATTTTCAAAATGTAACCTTAAGGTTCACATATAAAACAAAGCCATCAGGGCTGGAGCTCTGGCTCAGAAGTTAGAGTGCTTGCCTGGCAAGCAGAAGGACCAGGGTTCAAACCCCAGCAACACCTACACAACTAGGTGTCGGAGAAACGAAGACCAGAAGAAAAAAATAAATAAAGTTGATTCTCTCTCTCTCTCTCAAAAAAAAGGAAGGATCAGCAATGTTAGATTCCTCCTCCCTCCTGTCCTCTCCTCTAGGTGACAGGTAGACCCAGGAACTGTGGAATGGGAGACTCTTTTTCCAGGGATGGGAGTCTCTTTTTCCAGGGATGGGTCCCCATTCCCCAGTCCTGAAGTGACCTAAGGTCAGAGCCTAAGACCAAGAACAAAGAATTGTGGTGCCCCAAAGAACAGCAAAGAAGCCGGGTGCAGCAACAGGGGTGGACCTGGGAGCTAAGCCTTGTGCCCCTCTAAGAACAGCCTTTAAGAGCTCAAAACGGGGCCTTGGTAGGAATCGAGTGGAAATCCTGGCTCTGCCACTTACCGTAGAGTGCCCTTCGGCAACACCACCACCTCTGGGCTTCAGCTTCTTCATGTGGCATCTGTAATAGCAGAGACTATTTCAGGGCGATTGTGGGCACTGAGCCTCTATTGAACACCACTGGCTGGATTGAACACCACTGGCTGGATAATGAATAAAGGATGGAAGTTTTTAGTTCATGGTTCTGGAGGCTGAGAAGTTCAAGAACGTGGTCCTGGCATCTGCTCAGCACCTGGCGAGGGCCTTCTCACTGCTTCATAGCACCTCGAGGACATCACCCGGTGAGAGTCACAGGGCCACCACCCTCATGACCTCGTCTGATCCTAACTGCCTCCTGAAGGCCCCTCCTCCAAATGCCATTGACATGGGGCTTTGGGGATTATTATTCTAACGCAGGAACTTTGGGGGAACACATCCAAACCATAACACCAACAGAAAAATCACCCTCATAGCTGAATTGATGGTGAGGGCTCAAAAATTTATCTAGCTATTGTGTTTACTATGAATCCCCATTATTCTTTACCATGTGGAGAAGGGTAAGTGGTGAGGTCTATTCAGGAAGAAAGGACACCATTAGCCAAGGTTTGAGAAGGTGTATTTGGAGAACAGAGGCCTTCTAGCGGGCTGGAGGAGATGTTGGGTGGGACCGTGGGGTGTGGAGGGAAGTAGAAGATGAGGTTCAGCAATCTCTCCCACTCTGTTCTCCATCTCACATTCTCTGGGGTTCCCACCACCTAAGCATGTGTTCTCTGTAGACATTCCAGTCCTCTTGGTCCACAGTGTGGGAACTGACTCTCTAACTGCCCTTCCCCCACAACTGATGGAACACAGGCCCCTGTCACCACCTGCCCAGAAAGAACAAATCTCCCTCCTGGTCTCTCCAGCGCAAGCCCTGAGGCCATCTCCACAGGATGTCAGTGTGGTTAGGTTGTTCCCCGTTTCAGCCACTCCACACTGCCCAGGGCACACCCCAAAGTCCTCCTCGACTCCCACAAACTCATATGCTGTTCTAGAGTCTAGAGGGCAAAATCACCTGACTGTACCCAAATATAGCACATAAACTTGTTTCTGGGCCTTTGCACATGCTGGCCCTCCTGCCCAGGCAGTTGGCGCCATTTCTTGCCCTAAGCCAGGACACCCTGGACCCAGGAACGTTCCACACGGCGTTGGATCAGCTGTTGAAGCATGTCTCAGCACTGCCGTGTCAGGCCATGACTGCCCCAACTTTTCTTCACACCTTCAACTCCCGCAACAGTTCCTGGCTCCGGATAAGGCTTGATGGCAATGTGTGGTGTGATCGAGGCAGGAAAAAAGCACCAGAGCAGGGGAGCTGTAGAAGACACACTTGGGGGCTAGTTCATAAGGAAGCAGCTAAAGATTTGGAAGCCAAGAAACGACATCCTGAGGTATCTGAGGGACATGATCAGGGTGGAAGAGGAGACGGTGGATGGGCCCCGAATGACGGGCATTTCCCACCTCCTGAGAGAAGCAGCAGCCACCTGCTAGAAGATCAGACTGTATGATGGGGACAATGGCTGACCTCTGTCTCCCCTTTAGCAATGATCCACTGAGAATGTCCACTCTGGTCAGAGCCAGGTCCAGCAGGTAACAGAGGACTGGGGAGAGTGGCCCTGTCAAATTGGAAAAGGCAGAGAAGGAGCCTTGTGCACTCAGACATGGCTGCCCTGGGTTGTCTCCAGCTCTGCTGTTCCAGGGCAAGTCCTGTGGCCAGCCCTGTCCCCACACAGAGCACTGCTTCATCAGCAATGGGCAAAGCTACGAGGAACTCTTCACTGCTGGGCAACGGCACCACTGAGGGCCATGCAGGCCTCTGCCCCAGGACGGGGAGGGAAAGGCAGTCCAGTCTTCCCCACCCTCCTAGACTCCCCACACCCACCTGGCCCCTCGCTCCACACCCACAGCCACTCCTGGGACTTGACCTCCCCCAGCAACTCCTGTCTACTCTCCCAAAATCTCCCCATGCATTCCCCTGACTGTCTCACAGGAAGCAAAACCTACTCTGCTCTCGGACTCACCCCAGTACCCATGAGGGTGATTTCAGCTGCTTGCTACAAATCCCAACCCACCCCAGCTCAGACAGTAGGCTTTAGTAAGACTTGTGTAACCAAAAGCCCAGGGCAGGGAGGACTGCTGCAGGACTTCAATCCACAGGTCCCCACCGTGCTTTCCATCAATTCTCTTGACATGGATGCCAAACCTTGCCACCCACGTATTAAATAGAGCAGCTGGGAGGAGTGAGAGCAGGAGGAGGAGGAGGAGACTTCTCACATCCTAGCAAGCACAAACCTACCCACCAGTATAAGCTAGAGCTCAGTCCACATGGCCCTTCTGTTTTACGTGCATCTATCCTTCCCTCCTCCTTCATTTGTTAGATTCTCAAAGGAATCCATGACCCAAAAGAGATTATGAACCATTGCCCAGCACAAAAGAAAATTAGTTCGTGATAATTCTTCTTAATTCCAAATGTTGAATAAGCGCTCAAATTCTATTTACAATTTAAGAATCTGAATGCGGCATAAGGTTCATTCTGACTCCTGTGTCCCATAGAGGATAGAGGCAAAAGAGAGAGCATTGTGGCCGGGTAAACACAGAAGAGGTAGACGTGAACGTGCAGCCAAGCAGACTTATTTCTCTCTGGCCCATCTAGTTTCAGATGTGATCAGAGGCTGAAAGGGAAAGATTGAAGATAGACGCCAGAGGTCATCTGTCATCTGTGCTAATTAAGGTACACGATTATGCTTAACCGTTTATTCTTAGGACACTTTTATGGGCAGAATAATTCCCAATTCATGTCTTTGTGTTAAATTCATGAAATCCTAAATTAAAAGGACTCCACCCAAAGAGCATGCTGTAAGCACAGTGAGATGCCACTGTTCACTACTAAAACATCTTAATGAGACCAACTAAACCAAGCATTTTGTGAAGACTTAGAACAGCTGGAACTCTCTTACATGGCTGGTGAGGATGTAAAATGAAACAATCACCTTGGAAAACAGCTTGACTTTTCTTAAAATGTTAAGCATACACCATATGATCCAGCCATTCCATTCAGGTATTTACATAAGAGAAATAAGGGGATATGCCCATATAATAATTTCTACACAAATGCTCATCATAGATTTAATTATAATAGTCAAAAACTGAAAATTAACCAAAATGTCTGTGAACAGATGAAAGGATACACAAATTGTAACATGTCTGTACAGTGGAATACTATTCTGCAATGAAAAGGAATGAACTATTAATACGCACATCGTAAGTAATAATGTTGAGTAAAATAAGGAGATTTAAAAAGAGTATATATCATTTGGATTCATTTGTATAATAACATTTTAAAATATGTAAGCTTCCTTATAGTGACAAAAAAATAGATCTATGATTGCCTAAACACAGGGAGTAGGTGAGAGAAAAATTGCTCGAGGCACACAAGTAAACTTTTGGATACAATGGGTACATTCATTATCTTAATAGTGTGATGGTGTATACATAGGTCAAAGTGATCAAATTGTACACTCAAATGTGAAGTTTATTGTATATCAATTTTACCTTAGTAAAACTATGGAGCAGTGGCTCAGCAGTTATGGTGCTTGCCTGGCTTGCACGAGGATATGAGTTCGAACCCCAGCACCACATACCCAACAAAGTGTCAGAGTAACAACAGCCACATGAAAAACTAAATAAAACTGATTCTCTCTTTCTCTCTCTCTTAAAAAAAAAAAGACAATATTAGATATTTAAAAAAAGAACTATTTAGGAAAAAAAAAGAACTCCAAATGCCCGCTATACTCTCCCCTTTCTCATGCCCTGTCTCTCCTTCATTTTCATAATCTGCCTAAATGACAATGATGTCATTTATTCCACAGCAATTAGATAAAAATGTCAGGACCCAACTAAATTCAGTCACAGGGTTAATGGGCCCCTTCTCTCATGGTACTGAGCTATTCACCCTATTGCTTGTGACCGTATGCCAGCAGGACCTTCCGGAGTCTCTCAGAGGAAGCGGTGGATTCTTTTGCTAGTGGAGGCAGCAGCGATCTCAGAGCTGGGTAAGGAAAGGAGAATCTTCTCTGGGAAGGGGTGGCCAAGCTCCAAGCAGCAGCCAGACACCTGTTCCGAAGGCAGACACTGTTTCTACCCATTTTATCATGCGACACCTAAATGCACATTTCACAAAGAGAGAGAGACAGAGAGAATCCATTTTTATTTAGCTTCTCATGTGGCTTTTGTTGCTCTGACACTTCGTTGTGCACGTGGGTGCTGGGGTTCGAACCTGTGTACTCAGGCATGCCAGGCAAGCGCGGTAACCACTGAGCCACCTCTCCAACCCCAAAGATGACTTCTAAACAAAGATGGACTTGTAACAGGGAATTTCACTTATTACAAGTATTTCAAATACAACCCAGGCTATAGATATTATAAATACAAATAATAATTGTGTGTCAATCCATCTGCTTCTCATAAAAGGGGGAAATTCCTGACATCGGCTATCAATGGGGAGATTTTTCAAGGATTGTCCTGGACTCCCTTCTGGATGGACTTCAAGTCTCCCTTTCACTGCGAAGATAATATGACACTCACTACCTGCCCCAGCTTTCTCCCTCACCTCTTATCTCCACCTGGCTCCACCTCACCCCTCTAGCCTCAGGCCTTGCCCTTTTCCCAGCCTGATCTTTCACCTCTTGGTAGTTTTGTCCTTCCTCTCTGCCCTTCTCTGAGTCTCTGTCGATCTCCAGCTGCTCCTTCCCACGGACTCCCCGTTGTATAGTTTCCTAAATTCCATCCTTGGCCTGGCTTTCCCTTCTCTATATACAGACTCTGAATATCTTTCAAGTTTTCATTTATTATTCAAATAAGTCCAAAATCTATATATTGAGCCCTAAGCTCTCTCTAAGCTTGAGGTTTACAGATGGTGGACTATAAATAAGATAAATCCCTTATAAAGAAAAGAAAGGAGATTTTTTTAAAAAATGTGCAACTCAAAATTATGAAAGGTTTCGTTGGTGGGACAGAAACCATGGAGAATTTCTAAGGTCAAAGTGCTGATGTAATGATGATGGGGCTGGATTGAAGGATGAAAGCAAAGTCCAAAATGTAGATGAGAGAGCACTACCCAGAGAAGGAAGGGCCTGGGAACTGGAGGGATCCAGGGCAGCCCACAGGGAGAACCAATTCCTGCCCTCATAGACACCAAAAACTGTTTTACAGACACATGACCAGCCAGGGAGGGTCCTTCCACACGGCACGGCGGGTGTGGACTCAGGTCAGAGAGAGAGGCAGTGCCCAAGCCACCAGAAACTGGAGCTCCCAAGTTCACAAGAACAGCCTCCGCCATGCCCCTTCCAAGCTGCCCACCGGTCCTTTCCCTGCTCCTTCCCATCCCACCCCTCTCCCAAGCAAGCAGCACAGATACCAGAAAGCCCAATGTAGCCTCTCAATTACAACGTGAGCACAGTCCACAATCAGCAAGCATTGGAGTAAAGCCAACACCAGGAAAGAAATGAACAACAACAAAAAGGAAACCCACAGAGGTAAAGCCTAATCACAGCAAGACTCCGGGCTAATCTAAATCCTAAAAGGAGTAATGGAGGGTTCAGCATCCAAGAAGCTAAAAGCCCACGGGGGCTGGAGCGGTGGCTCGGTGGATAGGCGCTTGTCCGGCATGCGTGTGTACGCAGGTTCGAACCCCAGCACCCATGTAACACAACTAAGCGTCAGAGCAACGAAAGCCATGTGAAAAACTCAATAAAAATTGATTCTCTATCTGTCTGTCTGTCTGTCTCTCTCTATATATATATAGCATGAATAGATGCAAATTGTAACAATAAAAATATAAAGTTCAATAGAGGGAAAGTTAAAGAGCTTTTTCTACATCACTGAAGTTGTTATCAACTTAAAATAGACTATCATGAGCTGGAGCGGTGGCTTGGTGGTTACAGCGCTTGCCTGGCAGGCGCGAGTACACGGGTTCAAACCCCAGCGCCACGTACACAACGAAGTCTCAGAGCAACGAAAGCCATGTGAAAACTCAATAAAACTGATTCTTTCTCTCTCTCTCACTGTCCCTCTCTCTTTAAAAAAAAAAAAAAAGACTATTATACCTATGAGATATTTTGTGGAAACCTCAAGGAAACCACAAGAAAAAAAAACTATAGAAATTTCACAAAAGAAAGAGATGTAATCAAAGTATATCAATATAAAAAAATCAACGAAACATAAAGGAAGACAGTGAAAGAGGAATCAACAAACTAGAAACAGGAAAGAACTAGAAAAATGGCAATAGCAAATCCTTGCCTGTTAATAATTACTTTAAATGCAAATACATTAAACTCCATAATCCAAAGATGTAGACTAGCTGGATGGATAAAAAAATACAAGACCCAACTATATGCCGTGTAAGGAATTCAACTTAGATTTAAGGACACACACGGGCTGAAAGTAAACGGAAAATATATTCCATACAAAACCAAAAGGGAGCAGGGTAGCTAGACTTTTTTTAGACAAAACAGACTTTAAGTCAAAAACTTCCACAAAAGATTTTTAAATTTTTTTTATCACAGTAGAAGAGTCAATCCATCAGGAATATATAACAATTATAAATATAGATGTACCCAACATCAGAGAACCTGAATACATAAAGCAAGCAGTGATGGAACTAACGGGAAAAATAGACAACAATATGATAATGTTGAGAGACTGCAATGCCCCACATCCAAAGATGGATGGAATATTTAGACAAAAGATCAGTAACGAAGGGCTGGTGCGGTGGCTCAGCAGTTTCGGCGCTTGCCTGGCAAGCACGAGGACCGGGGTTCAAACCCCAGCACCATGTACACAACTGAGTGTTGGAGCAACTAAGGCCATGTGCAAAACTAAATAAAGGTGTTTCTCCCTTTCTCTGTCTCTCTCACTGTCCCTCTCTCTTAAAAAAAAAAAAGAAAAAAAAAAGAGTTTTTTTTAAAAAAAAAAAGATCAGTAATGAACCAGAGACCTAAATAAAAAACACAGGCCAAACGGATCTAACAGACATACAATGCATCTCGCACAACAGCACAATGCATGTTTTTCTCAAGCTCACACAGATCTTTTTTTTATTCAGAAATTTATTTGTTGAACAATGAAACAAGCTTCTAATGAAATAATATAATATATATATATATAAATTCTGAAAATTAGATTTACCCCCTTGAGCCCCCCAATTACCCACCTTTATCCCTCCCACGCCTCTCCTTCCCAACACGTCTCTAGGAATGCCTTAGGTTGTGTGACATTACACCTTATCCGGATTTAAAACATGATAATAGAGCTCCTTTCTCAATGGCCAGGGTCTAGCTACAGCCTCCACAGATGAGCTCACGCAGATCTTTCTCCAGGACAGGTCATATGTTATCTCAGTAAACAAGTCTTAACAAATTTAGGAAGACTAAAAGTATACTAAATATCATTTCTAATCACAGAGCAATGAGACTAGAAATCAACAGCAGAAGGGAACTGGAAAATTCACAAATGTGTAGAAATTAAATAATACACTTTGACTAACCATTGGCTCCAAGAAGAAATCAAGAAGGAAACTAGAAAGGAGCTTGAGACAAAAATAAAAATATAACACAAAAAACTTACAAGACACAACAAAAGCAATCCTAAGAGGGAAGTTCGTGCTGTAAATTGAAAGCTTATACTATAAATTAAAATATAACCTAACGTATTCCTTAAGTAATTAGGTAAAGAACAATAAAGGAAGCCTAAAGTTATCAGAAAGGAAGTAACGAAGAGGAAAGTAAAAATAAACAAATGGAAAACAGAAAAACAATGGAAAGACGGAACAGAACTAAGAGCTGATTTTTTTGAAAAGACAAATGAAAATTAACAAGCCATTATCTAGACAAACTCAGAGGAAAAAAGAGGACTCAAATGAATAAAATCAGAAATAAAGAAAAACATTACAACTGACACCACAGAAGTAAAAGGAATCTTAAGAGACTACTAGAAAAAATCTACATGGACAAACTGAATAACCCAGAAGGAATGGACAGATTTCTAGAAACCTACGACCTAGCAAGACTAAACCATGAATAAATCACAAATATGAACAAACCTAGAGCGGAAATTGAATTAGGAATCAAAAAGCTTCTACTGGGTTTGGTGGCATACACTTATAATCCCAGCTACTTGGGAAACTAAAGGTGAGGGGCTGGAGCGGTGGCGTGGTGGTTACAGCACTTGCCCGGCATGTGCAAGTACACGGGTTCACACACGGAACTAAGTATCCGAGGAACGAAAGCCATGTGAAAAACTCAATAAAAATTGATTCTCTCTCTCTCTCTCTCTCTCACTGTCCTTCTTCAAAAAAAAGCTAAAGATGAGCCTGGGCAATTTAGTAAGATTCTGTCTCAAAACAATTTTTTTTTTTAAAGAGAGAAGGACAGTAAGAGAGAGAGACAAAGTGAATCAATTTTTATTGAGTTTTTCACATGGCTTTCATTGCTCCAACACTTAGCTGCATACATGGGTGCTGGGGTTTGAACCCGTGTACATGTGCATGCCGGGCAAGCACCGTAACAGCCGAGTCACTGCTCCAGTCCCTCAAAACAATTTTTTTAATGCCTCCAAATGTAAGTCAATGTTACAGTGCCCCTGGGTTCAGTCCCCAGTACCATACCACAAAAGAAAGAAAGGCGAGAGGGAGAGGGAGGGGGAGGAAGGGGAAATGGGAGGAATGAAGGGAAGGAAGGAGGGAGGAATGAAGAAAAAGATTTTTCAATGACAAGGAAAAGAAAAGGCCTTCCAACAAAGAAAAACACATGACCAGATGGCTTCGTTGGTGAATTCATTTTTCGTTTTGAGGCAGGATATTACTATGTCACCCAGGCTGGGCTGAAGCAATTCTGCCTCAGCCTCCCAAGAGCTAGGGCTACAGGTGTGCACCACCATGCCCATAAGTGGATTTTTTTTTTATTTTAAAGAGAGAGAGAGAGAGAATATCAATTTTATTTAGTTTTTCATGTGGCTTTCATTGCTCTGACACTTCGTTGTGTATGTGGTGCTGGGGTTTGAACCCACACCCTTGACCATGTCAGGCAAGCACTTTAACTGCTGAGCTACCACTCCAGTCCCAGAAAGTGGACTTTTAAGAATCTGGATTGTACAAATTGTTTTCAGTGTTGGGGATTGAACTCGGGGCTTTGCACTGGCTAGACAAGTGCTGTACCACTGAACTGCATCCCCAATCCTAATTCTAACAAATATTGAAAGAATTAATGGCATTCCTTCTCAAGCCCTTCAAAAAATTTGAAGAGAAATCCCTTCCAAATTCATTCTGTGATGTTGGCATTAACCCAATACTGAAGCCAAAGGCGCCACAAGAAATGAAAATCACAAACCAATATCCCTTGTGAACATTGATGCAAAAATATTCAACAAAATTGCTAAACCAAAATTAGCAGTATATTAAAAGTATCACACAGCATGACCAAGTGGTGTTTATTCCTAGAACACAAGGATGGTTCAACACATGAAGCTTGATTAATGGTTAACAGAGGAAGGAGGTTGTGTCCGTGGTTGTGGTTTCTCAGCCAGCGTCTGCAGCAGCGCAAGCTGCAACAACCATTGGCAAGGGCGGTAGCCAACCGCTGTGAGCGCAGGAAGAGAGGCCCAGCATTGTGGGTTTGCAGGTAAGACTGCCAGCCACTAGCAGGCTTCAGAGACCTAAAGGGCAAGGCAATAAGGTTTCAGTGCAAAAGGGTTTGATTCACCAAAAAGATGCTGCACCCAAGCGTGCTGGCACATACCTAGAATTCCAGCAGCTGGGGAGGCTGAGGCAGGAGGATTACAAACTGAAAGGCAGCCTCAGTAATTTAGTGAGGCCCTAAGCAACTTAACAAGACTAAGTTTCAATTTTTAAAAAGAAAGGCGGGTGGGGCCGGGGCTGGGAACATGGTTCAGTGGTTAAGCTTCCCTGGATTCAATCCCTGGTACTTAAAAAAAAAAGGGCTGGAGCGGTGGCTCAGCAGTTATGGCGCTTGCCTGGCAAGAGCGAGGACGAGAGTTCAAACCCCAGCACCACGTACACAACGAAGTGTCTGAGGAATGAATGTCACATGAAAAACTAAATAAAGATTGCTTCTCTTTTTCTCTCTCGGTCCCCTCTTAAAAAAAAAAAAAAGAGGGGAGGGTTCTGTAAATGATGATCCTGAGCCATACTGAAGCAGCCAGACAAATCAGAGTAACAATTATCCACCAATGTCAGATCCGAATATGCTGAGTTACTGTGCTCCATCCATTGGATTTCCACATCCTCTTGGGGAAGCAACAGAGCCCATGGCTAGAGACCAGCCTATACCATATCTAACAACCTACAGACAAATGAGTAACAGGAGGGGGCTGGAGCAGTGGCTCGGTGGTTATGGCACTTGCCTGGCATGCGTGAGTACACGAGTTCTAAACCCCAGCACCACGTACACAGTGAAATGTCCAAGGAATCAAGGTCACATGAAAAACTGAATAAAAATAACTTCTCTCTTTCTCGCTCTCTCTCTCTCTCTCTCTCTCTGTCCCCTCTTTCTTAAGAAAACAAATGAGTAACAGGAGAACATCATGAAGTACCAGATGGGTGTTTTCAGTCAACCTGGGGCATTAGCAAACGCTCCTCCATTTCTTGGGCAACATGGATTTAATGTTTTTCCTGGTGATGTTAATTTCTCTACATGTGTGACAAGCGGATCTCAGGGACAATCACCGCAAAGTTCTGCTTAAAATAGCAGTTATGGCTATCCACCCAGTTGTCTTGGAAGAGCTATTACTGATGGACGGACTGGATTTGGCCATGATAATTTGAATAAAATGCCTGGCACTAGCCGTATTGAGCAGGGCATGACTGGACTGAAAATTGGTGGTAAACGACAGCTGCCATGACAAAAACTGTAGATCCAGACTTGAGCAGAGGTCATATGACTAGCATTGCAACAAATATCATTCCTCCAGTTAGCAGTGTGGCACCTAAACCAACCTCCTGAGCTGCCGTTGCTGGGAAGCCTACCAAACCTTAACCGAAACTTACACCCGAGGGCAACGTGGGAACTGGGGGTTCCTGCTGTGCCACCACCTCCTATAAAATACAACCTGAGTATCGGAACCTGGGATGAAAAGAGGGTCAGTGATAAAGGTGCCATCAACCCAACCATTTCCACCTCCTCAAATTAGAACCCAGCAGCCTCGGCCATTAATTCAACAGCCAGTATTGGTGCAAAGCCACGCATTTCAGCAGCAGCCTCAGCCACGCAGTTGCAGCAGCACCATGGACCTCAGCCACAGGCCCGGTGCACCTCGGCCACTGCAGCTGCAGAGTCACAAGGGCGTTCCTCGCTCCTCGGAACAGAGAACAGGCTTCAGCAGAACCATGCAGCGGGCAGCGAGACTTTTGGTGTCGGTGTTGTACCTGTCAGTGCTTCGCCTTCAAGCAGAGAAACGCATCCAGCGCTGGAAAAGTTAAAGGTCTTCAACAACTATGATCCCAAAGGCTTTGATTAGAAGCGGAACAATGGACGTGTGGTCACAACGAGAAGCCGCTCTGGGGATGACACACAGCACTCCGTTAAGTACTCTATCTGGTGCGGTACTGAGCATGGTAATAATCATTTAGACACCGTTTGCTGTTCCCTGAATGGGAAAAGTCCTCTCTATTTATTCTTTTGTCGTGAATGGCAGTGGACATTTTTGTGGAGTGGCTGAAATGAAGTCTGTTGTGGACTATAATGCATATGCTGGCATCTGGTCGCAGGATAAATGGAAGGGCAAATCTGAAGTTAAATGGGTCTTTGTCAAAGATGTTCAACCAACAACCAATTATGGCACATTCACACAACACACCAGTAACCAAGTCAAGGAACACTCAGGAGGCACCCCTTGAAAAAGCTAAGCAAGTGTTTAAATAATTGCTGCTTTCAAGTATGCCACCTCAATCTTGGATGTCTTTGCACATTATGAAAAGCATCAAAAAGAGGAAGAAGTGAGGCTGGAGCAGTGGCTCGGTGGTTACTGGTGCTTGCCTGGCATGTGCAGGTACACGGGTTCAAACCCCAGCACCACTTACACAACTAAGTGTCAGCAATGAAAGCCATGTGAAAAACTCAATAAAAAAAAAAAATTTTTGATTCTCTCCGAAAAAAAAAAAAAGGAGGAAGAAGCCATGCATAGGGAGAAAAATAAAATCTAACAATCATGGTGTGGAGATGTCCTATTAAAATCACAACAGTAATCAAGTAGATGCTGGAAAAGCCTAATAAGTCAAAGAAGACATTATTAAAGCTTTTTTTCTGCTTAAGGTGACATCTTTGAATGCTGTAACACAAAACAGGCTCTTCTTATGATGGTTTTTATCAGCACCCTTGCCCTTACCCTCCCACCAAGCACGCTGAGAACTGTAACTTCGTCGGGCACTTTCTGTCCTGCAGGTTTTACCAGTAGCTGCTGACTTTTGTAATTAATTGTACATCCCTAGCTAAGGCAAAAGATTGAATGAATGCAAGGCTTCGTTGACTCTGAATTTGTTAATTACTAACCGTTAACCATTGGAAGTGGTTCAATGATGTAAGAGTCTCCCTGCTTCAACTTTTTCTTTTTCTTGTAGTTTTTAAATTGTCAAGTTTTAGCTATTTAACAGACTAAAAGCAAAATAAGCACACCATATCTAGTCCTGGAGTTCAAACCTAAATGTGAAAAATTATCATAGTAAACTTATTTATAGTGCCTTATAGTTATTCATCGTATTTGGGTTTATTTTGACAAAATCATACATGTATGGAATTTGATTTTAACCCCTGTTCCCCACTTTCCCTTCCCTCCTCCTCCCCTTTCTCCTTCCTTTCACTCATTTTTTTTTTCAGAGAGAGAGGGACAGTGAGAGAGAGAGAAAGAATCAACTTTATTTAATTTTCATGTGACTTTTATTGCTTCAACACTTTGTTGTGTACATGATGCTGGGGTTCGAACCCACATCCTCACGCATGCCAGGCAAGCACCATGACTGCTGAGCCACCACTCCAGACCCTCATTTATTTATTTTTGATTGGTACGTTCTATCATATACATAAAGGTGAAATTCCTGTGGTATATTTAAATATGCTTAAAAATACAAAGTGCTTCGCAAATTTGCATGCTAGCCTTCCACAGGGGCCACAGACATCTCTGTGTCTTTTTGATTTTAGTACAAGTGCTGCCAAAGAGAACAATCTAGTAAACTTTCAATATGGCAAAGCAACCTTAAGCTCTATTTTAGCCAAAGAAAACCTAATCTGAAATTATATTAGAACATTTCCCTTGTCTTCAATCTGTTTGGTGTGCAGTTTGGTAGATTTCCCCTCCTTCCCCCAATCATATGTATACTGAGAAATCGAGGAATTATTCTGTTTGCTACCACTTAATTTTGAGTAAACATACCCCAGTCTAATTAGACTCCTTATGACCTTAAAAAAAAAACAAAGAGAGAGAAGGACAGTGTGAGAGACAGAGAGAATCAATTTTTATTGAGTTTTTCACATGGATTTTGTTGCTCTGACATTTAGTTGTGTACATGGGTGCTGGGGTTCAGACCTGTGCACTTGCGCATCATGGGCAAGCACCGTAACCACCGAGCCACCACACCAGTCCCTTCTTATGGCCTTTGTAACTGCATTTAAAATCCTTAATTCCTATTTCTGGGATTTTCCAAAACTGATCACTATCATTATTTTAGGTATTCACTAGCTAAATATTTTAGGTATTATTTTAGGTTCACTAGCTAAACAAATAGTTCTTATTTAGCAAGCACATATTGTTCCTCAACTCTTCTCCAGCTTTTACAGTGTCCTGGCATCTTTTAAATACTTTGAGAAGATGGCTTTGATCCATGAATTAAGTCCGTATCTAAGTGAATGAGTTGATGTCTTATTGATCAGATCTATATAAGTGGAAGCACAACGTCTATCTGGGTGCTATAGCTATCTTTGTAACATCTTATTTTTTCATGAATTACATATAAACATTAATTTTGTATCTTTAAACAAATGAATTTAGTATAATTGAACGCAGCATCTGTGTTAACTAATTTAATGGCATAAGGTTATGAAAATGTCATGCCCCTTATACCAGAGTTCCAAACAGAGAAAGCCATACAGAATGAGCTGAGCGATGATGTCAATACAGTGGATTTGAACACCTTGATGTTTTGCATTGCTCCATCTATGTTTACATCATTTTTAGAAATGTTTTCATTTACTGTGATCTTTGGTCACTTCAACTTGAAAACCTAGTGAAAGATATTTCTTTGAGGCTTTCATTTGTATAATTTTTGTATAATCTTTTCATTTTTTCCACATTTTTATTGGTGTATTGCAGTTGCATAATCAAGGGATTTGTTGGAAATCTCCACCTATTTTGTCTTGAAACCTTGTAACATATCTCTTAATTATTTAAAATAAAAATTGGCATTTGGGTGTGGTCACCACAGCAGTGTTCTATATCTGTAAGATTGTATGAGTTGGGCATGCTAAAATAATTGCTATGATTCAGGAGGTTCTATTCGAGAAAACCGTAAAACAGTGATCGTATAGGAAGGATCTGAGTCCTCCCCTGGAGGCTCTCTTATCCTTGGTGCTTTATTAGCAACTCTGGATATTTTTATAACTAGTTACAATATAAGTGGATTTAAACGTGCTCAATTTACATTAGGTTTCTATGTAAGAAATGTCCTGAAAACACCCAGTATGTCAGACACGTCAAATGCAGTTTCCAGTCCGTTCATAGACAGGAGTACATCCCAGTGCCTCTAACCCGGATCCCTAATCTGAAACGCTTTCAGTTGGTAATTTTTTTGTTTTTCTCATTTAAATTTTCCCAAAGCACCAACTTTCTCTTCTTTCTCAGTCTGTGTACTTATTGCAAGGTATTTTTTGTTCTCTAAATGAGATTATTACAGGTTATCTCAAGAGCACAACCAAACTGAATGTTTCTTCATTGTCGGGATCAAAAAGGAGAGAAGAGAACATGGGCTCCGCAAGAGCCCATCAATTGTTTGAATAATCATTATTTAAGACATTATTGTCGGGGCTATAGAGGTAGTTCAGCAGTTAGGGCGCTTGCTCAGCATGCATGAGTATGCAAGTTCAAACCCCAGCACCATTTACACAACCAAGTCTCAGAGCAATGAAAGCCATGTGAAAAACCAACGCTAAATAAAATCGATTCTCTCTTTCACTCTCTCACTGTCCCTCTTCCTTTAAAAAAAAAAAAAAAAGACATTATTGTCTCGGTAAAATTCTCAATGGTTTTCCAAGTTCTGGTTTGAATGGTTCTTATTAAAGTTATCTGTGAGTATTTTATTTCAAAGGGTATTATAGGTTGTATGCTTAGAGTAAAAGGAAAAAATGTAACCAAAATTAGTATTCTTTCTCTATACATGCTGATAATTGAAAATTCCCTTCAAAAGAAACCCAACCTTTTCTTAATTTTAGTACTTAATTCCTCATTTTAACTTAAGTGATCTTTCTAATCCAAAAGCTGTGCTGTTTTTGAGTATCATGCATGGTGATTAAGCTGATATTAAAACAGTTTGCATTTTTAAAAAACGGATCCGCGTAGGTCATTTAATCATTCCAAGTGCATTCTGTATCCGTTAAGTTTGAGATTTAAGTTTTGAATCTTTTGCTATGCCATGTAAATTCCGTTTTTCATATGACTAAAAAAAAGGTTATGATAAAATGAATAGTTTATTTACAATTACTTGCAGCAATTAAATGAGAATTTGGATTTTTTCGTGTTTGAGTTTGTTCATTCCTGTGAATAATGGAAGTTGGGTGATATTTTCTGTTACGGTACCTACACTCACCATTTGGCCCTTTAATCTTGGAGGTTTCAATAAAATTGCTCACTGAAAAAAAAACCCACCTATAATGAGATATTACCTCATGCCTGTCAGGATGGCTATTACCAAAAAAGCAAAAGATGAGTGTCAGCAAGTACGTGGAGAAATTGAAACCCGGCATGCTGTTACTGCGAGAGCAAACAGTGCCGCGACCGTGGAGCAGTGTGGAGGTTTCTAAATAAAAAAATAAAATGAGTATTACTGTAAGATCAAATAATTCCGCTTTGGAGTATTTATCTAAAAGAATTAAAGTCAGGATCTCAAAGAGATATTAACACTTTTATATTATTGTGAATATTATATATTATATATTCACAATAGCCAAGATGTAGAAACAAGTGAACCACTCATCAACAGATGGATGGATGAAGAAAAATGTCACACACACATACAGAGAGAGAGGGCATGAAATACTATTTAGCCTTTAAAAAGAAGGAAATTCTGCAAGATGTGACAACATAAAACTTGAGGATATTAAACTAAGAGAAATAATCAGTCACAGAAAGACAAATATTTCATGATCCACTTCTACAAGGAATCAAGAATAGTTAAATTCATGGAATCAAAAAGTGGAATGGTGATTACCAGGGACTAGAAGGAATTAGTAATCAGTAGGGCAGAACACTTCAGTGGAGCAAGATGAACAAGTTCTAGAGATCTGCTGTGTAACACCGAATCTTTAGTCAACAATTGGGTATTATACACTGAAAATTTTGCTAAGGTAAATCTCAAATTAAGTATTCTTTTTTTTTAAAGAAAGAAGGACAGCAAGAGAGGGAGGGAGAGACAGAGACAATCATTTTTTATTGAGTTTTGCACATGGCTTTTGTTGCTCTGACACTTAGCTGTGTAAGTGGGTGCTGGGGTTTGAACCTGTGTACTTGAAAATGCCAGGCAAGGGCCGTAACCGCTGAACCACCGCTCCAGACACTCAAATCAAGTATTCTAGTGACAACCATTTTTAATATTTTTTCAGTACTGAGGATGGAACCCTGGGTCTTGCACATGCTAGGCACGTACTCTACCACTGAGCTACATTCCAGCCCCACCTGAAAGGCTTTCATGTTTATATAGTCAAATTTCTCAATCTGAGAGAAGAAATTATTCTTTTAAAGAACAGATGAATATTTCTCAAACCCCAAGAAATATGTGAGCCCTTAGAATTAAGAAGTTACGCTGGCTGGGCATGGTGGTTCATACATGTAATCCCAGCAACTCAGGAGGCTGAGGCAAAGAGGATAGAAAGTTCAAGGCCAGCCTTGGCAATTTAGTGAGGCCCCATACCAAAACAAAACATAAAAAGGGCTAGAGACACAGCTCAGTGGTAAAGTACCCTGTGTTCAATCCCAGGACCCCCACCCCAACACACACATAAAAGGATAAACTGAGTGTTAAATAGGGTGAATATAACAAATCCCCATTCAGATACATTGTACTAAAATTTCAGAATATGATTGGGAATCTTCGGTGTTTGGGGGGCAGGGGTTGTGGGGAGGATGGATTTGTTGTTTAAAGTTCCAAATCATCAGTCCATTTTCTGCTTCTATATCAAAATACCTGAGGCTTGGTAGTTTATAATGAACAGAAATTTATTTGACTCACAGTTCTGAAGGCTCAGCCGTCAGAGATCAAGGAGCTGAATCTGGGATGAGCCTTCTTTCTCTGTCGTAAGGTGGTGGAAGACAACACATGTCGACAGTGGAGTGATGGGCAGGGGGGGAAACTTACCCGTTCTACAGGAACCCTGTCCCTGGACAACTAACTCTCTCCCAAAGCAATGGCATTAATCCATTTGCAAAGGCAGAGACCTTGTGGCCTGACTACCTTGTTGAAGGTCTATCTCTCGACACTGTTGCATTGGGGACTAAGTCTCCAACACATGAACTTGGGGCATGCATTCAAGCCATCACAATCATTCACATATCAGGATGACTCTCCAAAACTGCTTTATTTTTTATTTTTACTTATTTATTTGCAGCAGGGGCAAGTGCACTACCACTGAAACTAATTTTTTCTTTTCCATGTTTTTATTGGTGCGTTATAATTGTGCATACTGGTGGGATTTGTTGTCATATATTTGTACGTGAACATAACATAACAATGTAATTTGGCCAGTATTGTTCCCCAGTATTTCCCCTTTCCTATCCTTCCTCCTTCCACCTGGTCCCTTTCCTCTATTCCACTGATTTCCCTCAAGTTTCATGAGATTCCCCATTACCTCCACCACCTTTCTTTCCCTTTTTCCTCTCCAGCTTTCACATGTGAAAGAAAACAACCAACTCTTGGTTGGCTGAGTTTGACTTATTTTGCTTGACATATGTTCTCAAGTTCCATTCATTCTCCTGCAGATGACAAAATTTAATTCTTCTTAAATATGTGAATAAAACTCCAATCTGTGTTCGCACACACACGTGTGTATCACATTGTTTTTCTTCTTGTTTGTTTTTGTTTTTGGCACCAAGGATTGAACTTAACCTCTGAGTCACATCCCCACCCTTTTTTTTTGTAATATTTATTTTGTTTTGAAACAGGGTCTCACTAAGTTGCTTAGGGCCTCACTAAGTTGCTGAGGCTGGCTTTGAACTTGCGATCCTCCTGCCTCAGCCTCCCGAGTCACTGGGATTACAGGCATGTGCCACCACACCCAGCTTACATTTTCTTTATCCATTCATCTGTTGATGGATGCCTAGGCTGGTTTCAGAGTTTGGCTATCATAAATTGTGCTGCTTTAAACATGTTTATGCATATATCACTGTAGTATGATGACTTTAATATTTTTAAGATAAATACCAAGGAGTGGTATAGCTGGGTCATATGGTGGATCCATCCTAATCTTTTGAGGAATCTCCATACTGGTTTCCACAGTGGTTGTGCTCATTACAATCCCACCAGCAGTATAAAAGTGTTCCTTTATCTCCACATCCTTTCCAGCATTTATTTTTCTGAAACTGCTATTTTGATAACATGTAAAACTGTTGGCCGTTTCCTAGATTCAGGACATCCTCCTCACCTTGTGAGATACACATTGTTATTATCAGTCCATTTCATAGACGAGCAAGCAGGGAGCCACACGGTAGCTAAATGGCAGGAGCCGTTCTGCCCGACTTCATCTCCTGGCTTGATTCTTGGGGCAGCACTGCCCCTGTCTGAAACTGGGAAAAACACACCCTGCTCTTCTCTCCTCAGGAAGACAGTGCCTGTCTTGGAGGAAGTCTGATTTCTAGAGAGATTAGGCTCAAAGAAAAGAAATGGCAATGACGAAGAGAAATTGACCTTGACTTTGAGACAGACAACAAGCTTCAGGTGCAACACATGAGCTGGGGAAAAGTGTGTCAGGGTGAAACCGAGATCCTCAGGTGAGGAACAGAAAGAAAGAGCTATTGTGTGTGTCCCAGCGCTGAGAGCCACAGAGACCAGGGTACTGTTTTCTTTACACTTTGGTGCTCAAAGAGGGAGGCCCTCCTCAGCCTAGATGTCAGCTCCAGCAGGCTGAAATTTTTCTGCTCAAGCTTAGAATAATCTGTGGTCACTTTTAGTTGCAAAAGTAGCTTCACTTCAGAAAGTCGGGTGTGAATGCAGTGCATTCATCACAACTCTGAACATCTTTTCCCCCAGTTTGAGGCTAATCAGCTGGAAAGCTCCGGTGGGGACAACAAAGAGGAGCTGGCCTCTTCTCTCTATTTCTACTCTGCCAGCCCCAGCCAGTTATCCCAACTGTGAGGGAGCAATTAGGGAAGGCGTAGCAATAGCTGGAAGTTGGATTTAGCCTTTGCTGCTGGGCGGACGCTAGATTCTGCCTCTTTCTGGTAGTGCTTTTACGCCTCCTCCACAGGTTCCCAGCTGAGTCTTTCTCCCAAAGTTCTTTCCAACCTGTGGATGTGTCCCAAGTCCAGTCTCATTTCATATAATCATCTGAGATCCCACCCTCAGCCCCTGGCATTCAGCTCCAACCTTTTCTTACTGGAGTTCTTCTGCACAGGAGTCCTCTATGATTTGGTGTGTCCCCCCAAATCTCATGTGTTGGAAATTTAATCCCCAAGTCACATGTTAAAGGTATTTGAAAGTAGAGCCTTTAGCAGTAATTAGGATTAAATGAAGTCCTGAGGCTAGGAGAAGAGGAAGAAAAGACTTGGGCTAGAAACTTGCTTTGTCTTACATGGGATGCCCTCTGCCAGGTCATAATAGAAAGAAGGGCTTCCCAGATGCTGAGCAAATATTGATGCCCTGTTCGTGGACCCCTCAGTCTCCAGAATCATGAATGAAATAAACTTCTTTTTTTATAAATTACCCGTATTTTGCTATAGTAACAGAAAAATGAACTAAGAGTCCTTGCAGGCCCTCTCTCTTGTGGGGCCTACCTCTGTCCAGAGGAAACCTCCCCTGATCCCCATACCCCCAGCTATGGGTCACACATTAGGTTCTTGGAGAAATCGGCCTGCAGACCCTCGCCCTCCCTAAGCAGGAGATGAGGGAGCCAGGACCAGCCCTGTCTCCAAGATGAGACTCAAAATGCAGTGTTTCTCGAGGACATCTTCCTCATAAAATCCTTTCATCTCCTATCTACTTTTTCACAGTCTCAGAATGAGCAATAGGTTTCAAAAGTCTTGGAACAGATTCTTGGCATTTCTTTAGGAAATCATAAGACAAGTTGGCATCTCACTTTGGATTTTCACATCCGTGACACATATTGGCATTCAGTAGAAATTTTAGTTGTAAGGCCGTGCTACACTTACTTGCATTGACCTTTTCCATCTTCATAAGCAGAAATAAGTTTTTTTTCATTTTAAAGATAGGGAAATTGATCTCAGGGGAAGTAAGGTCATTGTCACCCGACCAATCAGTGATGGAGCAGGTCTACCACCAGGTCTGCCTGGGTCTTCTGGAAGGTGCCTGCACACTGGGCCAGAGCCCAAGGGAAGAATCTGGGGTCATGTAGGTGAGTGTTTCCCTCCTGTAGGGCCTTCCAGAAGAGGATCCATGCTACTGTAGACCTGATCTACATCTGTGGCTCCGTTCCACAGCTTCATAGAACACATTCCCAGTTCCAGTAGAAGGCTGGGAGAATTGGGGTTGTGGGAGAGACCACTAATTCTACTGATCTGGCAAGAGCCCTAGCTGGCTGTGACTTTCGGCTGGACGGAGTGAGCCAGGTAGGCAGATTCACCTGGTCTACCACCCAAGCCAGACGCTGAGGGTCAGCGCTTGACTCATCCAAGGCCGCAGCTCCTCGAGCACAGGGATCCTGACTGCGACCAGCCATGCCTTTGCCCTGCTGCTTTCTCCAGTGCTTGGGCCTCCTTTTCTGCATAACTTCCGTGAGCTCAAGGGTAAGGTATCCTGAGGCTACAACAGAACAATATTGAGAGTGAGAGATGGAGGAACTGACTTTGCCAGTGCTTATAAGAGAGGGGAGGATGTGGCACTGGTCAGCTCCAGGATGAGCTGGGTTTGGTTTCCTAAAGAGGTCCAAACTGGTGAGGGTTTCCAACATAGGGTGTCCATCGACAGTGGAGTGTCCACCAAACACTATGGTGAAGAACACTGAAGGACCTGAAAAGATTTTACAATTTATCACCAAGTGAAGGTAGCACAGCAGGATCCTCTCTTTGGAAAAGCAGTGTTCTTTCTTGAACCAGCGCTGCTGGAGCACCAGCCTGAAAGGCAGAGATACAGGCTCAGGGCTTAGCTGCCTGGGTTCCTATAGGTTCTGAGATTGAGCCTCTTCAAACAAGTTTCCAGCTTATCCTCAGGTTGACCCAGAAGGGTGGAGTCAGAACAAACTCACTTCCACCTCTTCTCCATGTTTCTCAGGGATTCATTGGCTGGCCTACACCCTCCACATGCAAAGGGAATCCCCGTACCCCACAGTTTCCCCAGACAGCTGAGCCGCTCTCTGGGCACTCATCTGCTGAAAGTTCCCCTCAGGAAGCCATGCCCCAACTTCTGGTGAGGTCAGCCTGTGATTTTGGCCTCTCCTCAGTGAAGAAATACATTCACACTTCTACACAACCACACACTTCTTTAATCTAGGATAATCTACGCTGAAACAAAAACACAAATACACTTTTAAGTATTATGCTTTTTATTTTGTTTTTCTTTTTGTTTTGTTGTTGTTGTTTTAAAGAGAGAGGGACAGTGAGAGAGAAAGGGAAAATCCATTTTATTTCGTTTTTTCATGCTCCAACACTTCGTTATGTACATGGTGAACCCACATCCTCACAAATGCCAGGCAAGTGCCATAACCACTGAGCCACCGCTCCAGTCCCTTTGGTTTTGTTTTTAAATGCAATTGGCTCATAATAGGTAATTTGATGTGCCTCCAGGGATTGGGCTAAATTCATATTTAGGTCTAAGACATCTTTCCCAGGAAGCAATCTGTAGGGATGCACCACTGCCCCACCGTGAAGATTCTCATGCCGTGCAGGATGGCCTGGCTCCTCCCCAACACAGCACCTCAAACCCCTGCACTGCAGAGGAGAGGCTCCGCAGGACTCACATAACAGAAGCCCCATAGGGAGGTTTCTCAGAGCAAGTCAGAGGGGTCAAACTGCTCTCTTCCACGCACTGGGAACTGTTCTACTTGTAATCAAAATTACAGGGCTTGAACTCTGCTGGGTTTGTTTGTTTTGACTCTTACTCTTTCCATCAGAAGAAGGACTGACTCCTCCTGTTATGTATGTGTGCTTGTATAGCTATGCTTTGGAGAAGTTCGGCAAGGAAATCAGCTAAATGTTAAGAGTGTGTGTGGTGAAGGCTTGAAATGAAAATATTCTTATTTTCTTTTTTTGTTACCTGTGCTCTGCTTTCTATAATAAAGATGCTGCTTCTCTACCTCATCAAAGAAATCAAAGCCAATGGCCTGATCTGCCTCAAATTCCTGCTGCCTTCTCCCCTCCCTCCTGCTAGCCCACACGATCTCTGTACCCACATCCATCCGTGTCTCCAAAATCAGAGACCGGGGCGATTTCTCCATCTGGGTTCCTACTGCCTCTCACTGTGTTCTTACTATAACTGACATGATCTGCAAATGCATTAGAGTTGCTAGTAGGAGTGAGACTTGTAAATTCATCAGCATGGTAGCTGATGAATAAAAAGAGCTCATTAATAATAATGATAATTATTTCACTTTGCAGCAACTCAGTTTCCTCATCTCTAAAATGAGGTAACTATAAAACCTACTTTTAGGATCATTGAAAGGATAAAATAAGTTAAATTTATGTTGAGTAGGGCTGGAGCAGTTGCTCAGCAGTTAGAGCACTTGCCTGGCATGCACAAGGACCCAGGTTCGAACCAAAGTGCTACATATACAACCAAATGCCAGAAAAACTAAAGCCAGATGAAAAAAATACATATAGCTGATTCTCTCTTCCTCTCTCTCTCTCTCTCTCTCTCTCTGCCCTTCTCTCTTTAAAAAAAATATATGTTAAATACAGTTCTGTGAGTGCTTGCTAGTATCAGTATTAGTAGCACTAATTTTTGTTACTGGTATCAGCATCGGCACATTTTCCATTTCCTCAAAAACCTCGATTCATCAATTATCTCCTCCCTCCCACTTTTTTCTTTTCTTTTCTTTTCTCTCCTTCTTTTTTTTTTTTTTTTTTTTTTTTTTTTTTTTTTTTTTTTTTTTTTTTTTTGTTGTTGTTGTTGTTGTTGTTGTTTTATACCAGGGATTGAACCCCGGGAGGCTTATCCACTGAGCCACATTCCCCAGTGCTTTTTACAGCTTTTTATATTTTATTTTGAGGCAGAGTCTTGCTGAGTTGCTTAGGGCCTTGCTAAGGTGCTGGAGCTGGCTTTGAACTTGTGATCCTCTTGTCTCAGCCTCCCAAGCCTCTAGGACGACAGGCATGGACCACCACACCCAGCCCCCTCCCACATTTTAAACCAGTCTCTTCTCAGATTCCTTCTCCCGGTTTATGAAGCCAGCTCTTTACCCGCAAGATCCACCCAGGATCTCATTGCCTCTCTCTCTGCACTCTACAAGTCTAGGCATCTGAAAAAGTGGACTTCAAGACACATTCTTGCGCACTGGCTCACAGTTCACCCTTGCTTGTGATGGAGAGTAATTGTTTCCCTTTCACCTCTCCAAAGAAACTTCTATCCAAAACAGCAAATGCCCTCCACTTGCCAACTTCAAAGGACACGTTTCAGTTTTTATGTTTCTGAACCTTTCTTGCTTATCTGACCCTACTGATTCCCTCTGTTTCTTTCTTTCTTTCCTTGCCTCTCCTGTTCTCCTGCTTCTCTGAACTCTGGCCAGCCTCCTTCCTGGATCCTTGCCTCTGCTCAGTCCCTAAACACTAACTAGTGCTCCTGCTGAGCTCAGTCTGCCCACACTTCCCAGGAAGCCTCTGCACTACCACTCCCCACCTTCCTCTGATCTCAGCAGCTTCTGCATTGCCAGCCCTGGCCTCTTGCCTACGCTGCAGACCCGCAGATCTGGCCCCAGCTGCACCTGAAGGTCTCACAGCACTAGGTTTAGGCTGATTGTCCTCCTAAACCCGGTGTCCACCAGGGCTCTTGATCTCAGATGGCGACTCCACCATCACCTTCCTGCAAAGGAGAGGTTCAGGAGCAACCTACACATCTCCCTCTAATCATGCCTACGGGCCAGCTGGGCTGAATTCCCAAACCCACCTACTTCTCTCCGTGAGTCCATGAGCTGAAGCATTGTCTCGAACTATCCATCGTCCTCCTTCCCGTCCCCTTCTTGCATTCTCCTCTTTCTCCTTGCACTTTTTCAGTCAGTCACTCAACAAACACAGGTTGAATCTCTATATCATGCCAGACCCCAGGAATACAAATGGGAAAAAAAAAAAAGGATAATCCCTCTAAGATCAGAGCGCTCACAATGTAGTGAGAGAGGGATACCAAGGCTCCAGTACCACGAAATGTGTCCAGGCAAGGAGTTCTGAAGGCAGTCTCTCTTAATTAAGCTACATAAGTCTGGATTATTATTAATTTGCTATGATATTTCAAAGAAGCACTCAAACATCAGCTCTGTAGAAATTCTTGTGTTTATCTCTCTCCTTTCTATTTATACTGTATTTAAGATATAGATTTGGATCTTACATAGATACACACATATGTAACTATGTATCTATCACATCTTCAAACTTCATGCAAAATATATCAGACTCCATGTCATTTTACAAAGTGATTTTTTTTTTTGCTTAACATTAGGTTTTTGAAATTTATCCAGATAGTATTTTCACTGCTCTGACGTATTCTGAATAAACATTCTGTAGTATTTATTCATTCTCTTATTGATGTATACATGGATGATTTCCAATTTTTCCCCAACAAGCAATGTTCTAATGAATCCGAGAATTCAGTTGCAAAATTGAAATTCCTGCACATCAGAAAGCCTTTAGACATTGCTCTTCCAAGTGACTGTACTGTTATACTCCCACCAGCAGCCTAGGAAAGTTTCTGTTTATTTGATTTCCTTACTTTGCATCTAAATACTTGATAGCACCCCTTTTTAACTGCTGCCAGTCTGAGAGATATGAGAGGATGTCTTATTTAGTTTAAATTTTCATTTCCTGGATTATTAACAGAGTTGCCATTCAGATTTCCTTTTCTCTGAAATAACTTTTCATATTCTTCCCATATTTTTTCTGTTGTAATAGTTACTGCTTTCCTATTTTATTTGCAGAATTTCTTTAGGAATCATAGATAGTACTATTTTGTCATTTTTCTGAGTGGCAAGATTCCTTGCCCTTGTCTGAGTCTTCAGTTTTTGAGTTTGTTTTTTTTTTTAATATGTCTCTTTGAAACAGAATTTGTCCAAATAAAGTGGGTAAAATGTTACTCATTCCCTTTATGATTTATATTTGTATCCTTTTGAAGAAATCATTATTCAAACGTCGTAAAGATCTGTCTAATGTCTTCTTAAAGTTTTAAAGATTAGCTCTTAGGTTATTTACTTCAGGGTATGGATGAAGGAACCTAATTTTATATTTTTCCATGTGGATAACCAATTTTCCAAGCATCACTTATTTTTGAAAGTAATTTCTTTCTCCCACTGATTTGCAATCCCAGCTGTTTGTATATCTTTTCCATATGTGCGTGGGTCTCTTCCTGGACTCTCTGTTCTGCATCACCACCCCACTCTCTAATTACTATTCCTTTATAATACCACTAAGTCTTGTTATTTTGTAGATTAAGTCTTCCTTCCACCCCACCGCCTTGTGTTCTTTTCCAAAATTATCCAGCTCTTGATCATCCATGTGAATTTTAAGATTAGCTTGTCAAATTCCTCCCCCTCCTTCACTGGAATTTTGATTGAACTTTAATTGAATTTATGGATTATATGGAAGAAATTGGCATATTTAGGATCTTAGCTTTTCCAATCCATGAACATATATGTTTCTTCATTTATTTTTCAGGTCTTCTTTTTATTCTTTCCACAATGCTTTGTAATTTCTTCTATAAAAAATTCATATCTTCTGTTAGATTAATCACTGGGTACCTTATACTTTATCTTGTCATTATGAATGGGATCTTTGTTTCTCCTACTACATTTTATAACTGGTGTAGAAAGACTAGGAATTTTTCTGTTGATTTAGTGTCCAGCAATATTGTGGAAATCATTTAATGTATCTAGTGGTTTATAAATTCTTTGGAATTATCTGTGTAGAAAAATTATAGTCTACAGAAAAGAACACTCAGATCTCTCCCTTTCAAATACTTATGTCTCTTTTTTTATTCCCTTATATTATTGCATAGGTTGGTTTCTCCAAGGCAGAAAAGAAGTGACAAAAGCAGGTGGTTTTATCTTCCTCCTGAGTTTCAAGGAATGCTGCTGAAATTGTGCCTTGTGAATATGCTTGTTGGTGATTATTGGTGAATAAACCCAGGGCCTTGAGCATGCTAGGCAAGAACTATTCCACTGAGCTAAACTCCCAGACCTCTCCCTTAATTTTTTAATATGTTAAGTCACATTAGTAAGTTTTCCTAATTTAAATATTCTTACATTCCGTGGTAAACTCTAATCATAAACTGCTTAATTAAATGTGTTAGCGTTTATTTATGAATTTTATATCTAAGTTTGTGAGTAATAGTTCTCTATCATTGCATAATAATTATCCCAAACTGGTGGATTAGAGTAACAACAAATACTTTTTTTAATCTCTCAATTTCTGTGGGTCAGGAGTATGGAATCAACCTAGCTGCGTTCAGTCTTGGGGTCCCTCGTGAGGTTGCAGCCGAGTTAGTGTCGCCATCGTCTGAAGACTTGACTACGGCTGGAGGATCCAGTTCTGAAACGTCTTGTGCATGCGACTGACAAGGTGGTGCTGGCTGTTGGCAGAAGGCTGTTTCTCACCCTGTGGGGCTCTGTAGGGATGCTGGAACGTGTTCATGACATGACGTGGCCGCTGGCTCCCTGCAGGACAAGATATCCAAAAGCGTAAGGCAGAAGCTGCAATGTCTTTTATAAACTAGCCTCCAAAGTCATACACTGTCCCTTCTGCCACATCCTAGTGAACAAAAGGCCAGCCATGAATCCGGCGTGTCTGTGACTCACAAAGGGTAAGGGTTTTGGGGGGCCGTCTTGGATATTGGCTACAACAGTTGAGGTTGAATTGACCTAGTCTGCTTAATGTCAAGAACATGTAAACCTCAAAAATTAATTTCCCTGCTCTTTAATTCTCTGAAACAGTTCTTTGAAGGTTCAGTAAAAATTTTCCTATCAAACCTGTGTTTTTTGAAGGAGGAGATGTTTGACCAACTACACAATTCTTATCAATTAATTCAAATTTTCTGTTTTCTTGGTCAAGTTTGATGGTTCATGTTTTCTAGGAAAGTGTGCATGTCTAATATGCTTTCAATTTCATTAACATGAAGTTGTTCTATCATTCTTCATTGTTTTTTAAAAATTTCTACTCTTTTTCTAGTTATTTCTATGTTTTTCTTTCTAATATTGCTTATTGATGACTTTTTCCTTTTTTTCCTTGATGGGTTTCATTCTTCTCCTCTTTTGTTAAGTGTTTTTTTTTTTTTTCAAAGAGGGAAGGAAAATAAGAGAGACAGAGAGAATCAATTTTTATTGAGTTTTTCACGTGGCTTTCTTTGCTCTGATACTTAGTTGTGTATGTGGGTGCTGGGGTTTGAACCATGTACTTCTGCATGCTAGACAAGCGCCCTAACCACCCAGCTACCACTCTAGCTCCTAGCTTTTTTGTTTTTTTAATGAACTACCTTTTAGTTTTCTGTTTCACTAACCTCTATTTTTTACTAATCTCTTCCCCTCACTTTCCTTAGGTTTAGTTTAGCCCCTTGCATTGAATGAATAATTAGTTAACTTTTTCTTGTTTGCAATAACTGCCTCAAAATTATAATTGCTTTGTTTCATTTCACTGATTTTGATATGTAGTACTTTTGTTGTCATTTTTTAAAAACTTCACTGAGATTCCACCTCACTCCTGTCAGAGTGGCAAAAATGGAGACTACAAACAACGACAGATGCTGGAGGGGCTGTGGGAAAAGAGGAACACTGTCACACTGCTGGTGGGACTGCAAACTGGTACAGCCACTCTGGAAAGCAGTGTGGAGATTCCTCAAAAAATTAGGGCTGGCACTGCCTTATGACCCAGCTATCCCACTCTTGGGTATTTTCCCAAAAGAGCTAGAATTGGCATACTGAAGATATACAGCTTCATCAATGTTTATAGCAGCTCAATTTACTATAGCTAAATTATGGACTCAGCCCAGATGCCCCTCACTTGACGAGTGGATTCAAAAACTTTGGTACATGTATACAATGGAATACTACTCAGCCATTAGAGAAAACAATATTATAGCATTTGCAGCCAAATGGATGGAGATGGAAAAAATTATGCTAAGTAAAATATCCCAAACTCAGAAACTCAAGGGCCAAATATTTGCTCTCTTCTGTGGAAGCTAGAATACAATCGGAGACAGAATGATAGATGGCTAACCTAACAATTATCTCAACATGTATGAATTTTTACCCAAACAGGGGGAACCTTGCCTAGGATGCTAGGGGACATAGGGAGGGGAGCAGGAAGAGGAGGAGGGAGTAGGAAGGATATTAAAGAGATCAGAGGGAGGGAGGATGGGGGAATCAACTCAGAGGGAAACCTTTGACTTCCATGAGAAGTCCAGTTAACATCGGGGTTTAATTGGGGGAAACATGGAACCATGGTTCTCCCCGCTTGGGGAGAACCCAAGCGGGGAAACCATGAAATGGCATCTGCCTTGGCTTGCTCTGTCATTATACATTTGTTCTTGATTGTTTGATAATGATTCCCTCCTAAATGTAAGACCATATTTAACAAATAAAAAAAATTTTGGTGATTTCCATCAAGAAATCTTTCTTTCTTTTCTTTTTTTTTTTTAAAGAGAGAGGGACAGTGAGAGAGAGAAAAAGAAATAATCAAGAAAAAATCAATTTTATTTAGTTTTCCATGTGGCCTTCGTTGCTCCAACACTTCCTCGTGTATGTGGTGCTGGGGTTCGAACTTGTGTGCTCATGCATGCCAGGCAAGTGCCTTAACTGCTGAGCCACAACTCCAGCCCATGAAATCTCTCTAAACTCATTTATTTAGGAGCAACTCCAAATAGATCTAGTTGTGTAGGGGATTTAATGTTATTTCTATTGACAATTTTTAATTTTCTTGTTTTGTGTTAGAGGATTTAATTTACATCATATTGACTGATATCCTCTTTCACCTGGTTAACATCATTAATATTTATAATTGTTCAATGCATACTTTAAAATAAATATGTTCAGAATATATTGAGCATATTAAACTAAACTTCGTAATATTGTGAAAACCATCTATATACTAGTTATTTTTTACTTATTAAATTTATCAGTGTCAAAGATGTGTTAAAATCTCCTGGTATAAGGTTCGTTCATTTCTCTTTTCTACCAGTTTTTGCTACAGTAGTAGGAGCAGAAAGGTTCATGAGTATCACATCTGCTTAGTGGACTGTTCTTTTATTACTGTGTAAGATCTTTTATTCCTTCACTATTAATGTTCTTTATCCTGATTTTGTATGATGTTAACATTGTTATATGAGCTTTCTTTTGAATAATATTTGCACATCACATTTTTGTTTATCACATTATTTCCAACCTTTGGGTTTGGTTTTCTTCTACATGTGTGTCTTATAAGCAGTATTTGGATTAATTCACATCCTATTATCCATTCTGCCATTTAATTGGTCAGTTTAATCTATTTATATAAATAGTGCTTATATAACTCATTATCAATGACATTTTATTTGTTTCAGTTTAATATTGTTTTTTCCTTCTCTTTGCAAAATCTTTGCTGTTTTCTGGGAGAACTTTATTTATTTATTTATTTTTTAAAGAGAGAGGGACAATGAGAGAGAAAGAGAGAAACAACTTTATTTAGTTTTTCACATGGCCTTCGTTGCTCCAACACTTAGTTGTGTACGTGGTGCTGGGGTTTGAACCCGGGTCCTCGTGCTTGCCAGGCAAGCGCCGAAACCGCTGAGCCACCACTCCAGCCCAAACTTTAAAACTTTCATATATTCTCTTATTTTTCCTCTGTTGGTTTAGGAGCTAAATATTATGTTTTCATTCTTCAGCTTGTCCTTAATTCTTAGATATTATCTTTTTTCTTTTTTTTTTTTAATTGTACCAGGGAATGAACCTAGAGGCCAGAGGCGCTTAACCGCTGAGCCACATCTCCCTGGCCCTTTTTAATTTTTTTTATTTTGAAACAGGGTCTTGCTAAGTTTCTTAGGGCCTGCTATGTTGCTGAGGCTGGTTTTGAACTTGCAATCCTCCTGCCTCAGCCTCCCAAGCTGCTAGGATTTCAGGCGTGTACCACCATGCCCAGCTCGTCCTTAATTCTTAACTCTGTATCTAATTGTGGTTTATTCTAAAAAATCTAAAGTTTGTTGTTGTTGTTGTTGTTTGTTTGTGTTTTGAAGGGGTACTAGGGATTGACCCAAGGAGGGCTTAACCACTGAAAACCACTGAGCTACATCCCTACCCCTTTTTATTTTTTATTTTGAGCCAGGTCTCACTAAGTTGCTGAATGCTTTGCTAAGTTGCTGAGGCTGGCTTCGATCCTCCTGCCTCAGCCTCTGACCCTCTAGGAGTACAGGTGTGTGCCGCTGTGTCCAGCTCCTCCTTTATATCTTACATACCAAGGTGATTATTACACCTCACTAGATCATGAAACAATCCTTAATCTTTTGTCATCTAACATAGTACTTAATAGAAATAAAACACAATCCACATATGATCTACATTTTCTGGTAGTCACATTTTAAGGAGTAGAAAAAAAGTATAGTTAATGTTAATAATATATTTTTAACTCAAAATATCTAAAATATTATCATTTTGACATACAATCAATATTTTAAAATACAAATAAGATATTTTACACTTTTATTCATATGAAGACTCAGAAATCTATTGTGCATTGCAGTGAAGTATAATATATCTCATCTCCAGCTTATCACATTTCAGCTGCTCAATAGCCAGAGATGGCTAGTAGCTATTTATTTAGTTATAGATTATATTACCCAACTCCCTCCCAAATCTCTACTTTAGAATGGTCTAAAATGATTTTTTGAAAGCATGGAACTTCAAAATAATGGGAGGCATAAAGACGCCAACAAATTTTGGAAGTCAAGAAGCACATGGATGGGGCTGGAGTGGTGGCTCAATGGTTGCAGCGCTTGCCTGGCATGTGTGAGTACATGGGTTCGAACCCCAGCACCACGCACACAACAAAGTGTCGGAGCAATAAAAGCCACATGAAAAGCTGAATAAGATTGATTCTCTCTTTCTCTCTCTCTCTCACTGTCCCTGTCTCTCTTTAAAAAAAAATTAAAAATTGCTTGGATGAGGAATAAACGAAAATATACCAGAAAAAAAAACTGGCCCCAAAGCCAACTATACAAGAAAGTATGAACAATCCTGAAAAGTCACAGTAACTGGGGAACAAGAATAGGGATGGGGTGGGACTAAACACAAAATGGTTGATTTAATCTGAGTGAGAAGGACTGTCCCTCTGGAAAAATTGACCAACCCTGGGAAAAGACCTACATGATGACATTTATGAGTTCACACATGCCTGTAAACCCAGGAACTTGGGAGGCTGAGGCAGGAGGATCACCAAGTTCAAAGCCAGCCTTAGCTAATTAGCAAGGCCCCAAGCAACTTAGTAAGACCCTGTCTCAAAATAAAAAGTAAAAAAGGGCTGGGGTGGTGGCTCAGTGGTTAAGCACCCCTGGGTTCAATCCCCCATACCAAAATAAATAAAGTGTAGCCAGACCACCCTACAGAGAAACTCAACTGGGTCAAAGCCCAGCCTACAAACAGAGAACTTCAGTGAACCTTTCAATTCTTTATCCTGAGCATCAACAAACAAGGATGTCTCAATCTGTTCAGGAAGCTATAATAAATACCCTAAATGACATAACTTATAAACTATAGGATTTATTTCTCACAGTTCTGAAGGCTGGAAAGTCCAAGATCAAGGCAGATTCCATATCTGGTGAGAGCCCACTTTCAGGCTCATAGACAACGTCCTCTTGCCGTGTCCTCACGCAGTGCAAGAACAAAGGCTCTCTCCTGGGCACTAATCTCACTCATGAGATCTTAACTTCCACAACCTAACTGCTTCTAAGGACCCCAATTCCGAAGACTATATCACCTTGGGGTTGAGGATTTCAACATATAAATTTTAGAGGGATGGAAACATTTAGACCATAACAAAGGATTACCAAACATCTGAGTTTCCATGGGAAAGAGATAGAAAAAGCAGAGGAGAAAGAAAGAGAGTGAGAAAGAAAGGAGTTCTGAAGAAATTAAGATAATTGGGAAAAGAAGTATCTATTTTTTAAATTCTATAATTAATATCTTAGAGACATAGGAGAAATATGTGGATCCTAATACTATGGGAGAATAAATGAAAATTTGAGAAGAAAGTCTGTAAATAAAGTTAAGGAATCTAGAGAGGGAAAAGGAGAGATTGAAAACAGGAAAGAAAAGATAAGACCTTTAAATGATCAATCCAGACAGTCTAACATCGAAATAAAAGGAAATCTACAAAAAGGAAACAGAAGGGAGAAAAGTACTGAAGAAATAATTCAAGAAAACTTCTAAGAAGAAAGGACATGACTTTCTAGATTAAGAGGGTCTCCACATTGCCAGGACAGTGAATTTAAAAATACCCCATAAAGGCATATAATCATGAAATATCAGAGCAATAGGGATAAAAGAGAGAGCTCAAAAATTCCCCAGGAGAAAAAAAAAAAAAAAAAACATATTTGGAATCTGGAATCAAAATAGGCACGGGCCTCTAAATAGTAACACCAGAAGATAAAAGATAACAAAGGGGCAGTATCCTCAAATTCTGAGAGAAAATTACTTCCACCCAGAGTGCAGTCTAAGCACGACTCAAGAATGATAGTAGAGTAGACACATTCAGAGATGAATGGTTTCAAAAAACGTACCTAGAATACAATTGTGCTAAAAAGGAGAAAGACAAGTAAATGCAAATCTTTGACATACATTTTGCTTTGTATTCGTATTAGCCTCACAATGAAGAAAATGTTGCTTTCAATGTGGTTTTGCACAACAAAATCTTCCAGTTTGCAAGGGCTCATGTATTTTGTTTCCCTAAGGGGGAAAAAAATGTCCCTAGGTCTTACACACCCTGCTTAGGAAACCGCTGGAGAACACACTCCACGGTGTGAGGGAATAAGCAAAGAGGAAGGCACAGGCCACAGAAGGCCAGCAGAGGGAATCCCAGGGTGACAGAGGGTGCCAGGAGGACAGCGGTACAGCAGGCCCGGGGAGCAGCAAGCTCCTAGGAGAAGAAAATTGCTCCAAGAAAAAGATGAATTAATAGAATATCTGACAAGTTCAGACAAACTAAGAGGAGATGAGCTATTCACGGAAATAGAAATCCAAGCAAACAAAAATAGGAAATCGTTATTATCAGAAGGGAGTTGGTGGCAGAACAGGAAAGTCAATGTAATTATATCACAGGGAACAACTCAGGTGTGAATGGAATTTACATGGTAATACTAATAGACGTACTGAATAACCAAACAGCTTGATATCACTGCCTTCAAAACAGAATCTGGGAGAGAGGAAAATCATTTTATCTGCCACAAAAGAAAGTCAGCATACAAAACGTAAAACGAAAAAGGAAAATATAAACAAGGTATATAGAAACACAAAGGCCAGGAGAGGGAGGGATCTAGGCAGACAAACAATAATGCAGCATACTCTTTAACCCCACCCCTGAGCATCCAAATAATACTAATGCAATCATTTAAAGTTGGAAATTTCACAATTTAAACATTTATATTGCTTGTAGGGGCAAAATATAGAAGAATCAAGAGATTAGGGTATGGGGGCTGGAGTGATGGCTCAGCGGTCACTGCCTAGCATGTGCAGGGACTCAAGTTTGAACCCCAGCACCATGTACACAAGGAAGTGTCAGAGCAACAAAATCACATGAAAAACTAAATTAAAAAATTGATTCTTTCTCTCTTCTCACTGTCCTTCTCTCTTAAAAAAAAAAAGAGAGAGAGACTAGGGTGTGGGCGATGTGGGGGTGATTCTCCATGAAGAACAAATACATACCTTATTGCTACTTTGTATGCATTTATGATTGTACAATAATCAACACCTTAATTTAAAATTTTTTAAAAAAGAAACACCAGGGCTGATATCAAAGTAACAACAACAAACTATTAGCTAAAAGGGAAAGTATTGAAAGCATTTGTCTTTAGGTGTTGGGCACTGAGGTGGAGTAAGATGGCTATATTATCTCTGATGCAACAAATCACTCCACAAACTTATCAGCTTAATATAACAATAAACATTTGTTATCTCACATAGTTTCTGTGAGCCAGGAATTTGGGAGCAGTTTAGCTGGAGGATCTGGCTCAGAACCTTCCCAAGGTTACTGTGAAGATTCTAGTGAGGGCTGTAATTTTCTGAAGTCATGACAGACGCTGAAGGATCCACTTCCACAGAGGTTCACTAACAAGCAATTCGTGCTGACTGACTGCACCCAGAGGCCTCAGCTCCTTGCCATGTGGATCCCTCTTTAGGGCAGCCTGAGTGCCCTCATCATATGGCAGTTCTCTTCTAAAATGATTGACCCTGGAGAAAATGAGGTTGAAACTGCAATATCTTTCATCTCTTAACATCAAACTCCACACATCGTTATTTTCTGCACCATCACATTGTTTATGTAGGTCATTCAGTCTGAGAGGGTATGACGAAGGGGCATGAGTGCTAGGAGGTGAAGATCATCAGGGGACACACAGGAAGGTGGCTACTGTCAGTACAGCCTTGTACTGTTTGACTTTTTAAAATATGTGCATGTGTATCTTTAGTAAAAATGAGAACTTGAGGGCTGAGGATGTAGCTCAGTGGTAGAACACTTGCTTAGCACATAAAAAGCCCTGGATTTGATCCCCACCATAACAAAAAATAAAAGAGAGAATCTTTTTTAAAAAAAGTTTATGTTTAATGTGGTATATATGCACAATGGAGTTTTATTCAGACATAAAGAAGAAT
>PVKS010000050.1:146474-278161 GCA_004027875.1 Aplodontia rufa | reverse complement strand
GATACATTGTATGAAATGCCCCTTTTATCTTAAATTTTGACTAAGTTAGCTGGGTATAAAAGTTTAGCACTCTGGACATACTACTCCATCATCCCTAGCCTCACAGTTTACTGAAACCAGAAGCTATCTTTTAAGAAATCTGTGCTGGGTTTTTTTTTTCTTTCTTTTTTTCTTTCTTCTTTCTTTCTTTCTTTCTTTTTCTTTCTTCTTTTTTTTTTTTAGATCTATTGTAATGTCCTCTTTGCATTTGGTGTTCTGCAATTTCACCCAGGAAATTTCTCAGTTACTTTCCCATATATCGCTGCCATTCCCTTCATTCCCTTTCCTCAAAAACTCCTATTGGAGGGGCTGGAGCAGTGGCTCAGTGGTTACAGTGCTTGCCTGGCATGCACGAGGACGCAGGTTCGAACCCAAGCACAGTGTACACAACAAAGTCTTGGAGCAACGAAAGCCAACTGAATAAATAAAATTTATTTTCTTCCGCTCTCTCTCTCACTGTCCCTCTCTCTTTAAAAAAAAAAAAAAAAACTCCTATAGAACATACATCATCCTTACTACAACCTGTTTTTCATGTCTCAAAACTGCTGTTGCATATTTGAGTTTCTGCCTCTGGGTATCATATTAGAGTTAATTTCTAAGTTATATTTTCTAATTCACTAATTCTTTGTATTGGGTCTACAGTACATTCTATCTACTGTGGGGGGGGGGTTGTTTGTTTTATAGTTACCAAACTTTTATTTCCAAGAGTTCTAATTGATTCTTCTAATATCTATTTGTTTTGTTTTCATTTCCTTTCATTTGTTGTGCTAAGTCTTCATTTGTTTTTTTGAGCATCTTAAACATTATTTTTATTCTCATGAGACTGTCACAAACTTGGATTTAATCTGGAGTGAATTCATATTCCAAATATTGGGTGGTGGGTTTTTTTTCTATTTTTTTTACCATTAAGTATTTTTTCATTTATTTTGGTTTATAACTTCACAATGAGTTAAGGGCTTTTTGTTTGTTTGTTTGTTTGTTTTTACATCTCTTTTTCACACTGTCCAAATGTCCTGAGCTGGGACCTGAGGCCCAATAGAGACCAGGTCTGTTACAGCATTTCAGGGCTCCTGTCTGTTGTGGCAAGAAGATATCATAGATTCAGGCACGTAACCAGAGGGTGGCCTGGCTCAGCTCATAGTCAAGAGAGCATCTTTATCTTCCAGCATCTCCAGACCCAGACTGTCTGCTGACAGGTGGCTTCCTCACCCCACCACCCCCACCAGCAGACCCACCTCCTTTCGCAAGCAGAGGGAGCCCCTTATCCCAGCCAGGCTTCAAGGGGACTGGTGGCTATCCTGCGTCTTGCCTGGAGCTCATTAGTTGCCAAGAACTATGCCGTTGGCAGCAGCTGCTGCTCTAGATCCCAAAGCCAGCAAGCCCTGAGCCCCTCACCTCTTCACATTTCTGGGCTGCTTCTAGCACAAACAGTTAGCCCTTTTGGTCTATGGCCCAGCTCTGTTCTTTTGTTGATCATTTTTTCTATTTTATTTACTTTTGTTACGTTTTTGAAACGGAGAAGGGAGGCCACAGCATAAACTCACCTTGCCAGCTTGACTTGGAGTCAAGGACTGAATCATATGGCTGTCAAAACAGTAGGGAAGTCCCATGTTTTCTTTTATTAATTGTAAAAGAGGAGAGATCATTCTGTAAAAATTCAGGAGGCTTTAGCACATGAATGATACCTGAGAGGCAGTGGCTCCTGATGGAACATGCATCCTCTCAGGATGGTGGAGGTAGAGTCCGCATGTTCCCAGGTGTCACACACACACACACACACACACACACACAACCTGTGAATTCCTCTTTGAAAAAGGAGACCTCAGGATGCAAGGAAATCCTCAACAGCAACCACCTTCTCTCCTCTGATTAAAGCTAAGTCTGAGGATAGCCAAAAGGAGTGTTCCTGAGACTGTGGGTGCCACTGAAGTAGACTAGGAGGGTGAGCTTCCTCTGCAGACTGTTCCCAGGGGAGCACCTCCCCCTGGTGGCCACAAGAGGAAGCTGTGGTGCCTTCTGCCCAGGAAATGGCCAACAAGTAGTTAAGGTTTTACACACACACACACACACACACACACACACAGTCCAGTAGACAATCTGGCACCTGTGGAAATGGCAAGACTGCCTGAAGTCCTACTTACAAGGAATCTAGGGTTTCTCTCCTGCCTCCCCTGCTGTAAAAGAGCCCACACTCCTAGGGCCTGCTCTGTGAAGGCACATATTCCTGCCTGACCCTTCTGAGCCTAAGAACATTGACGGTAGAAGCCATTTGCTCCAGAAAGTGTTTTGAATTGGATCCTAGCTCAAATGTCTAACCCCCTACCCCGACCTTGAGGTCACACAGAGGACTGTGGGAAGAAAGTCTGAGGTCCAGAACTCACGTTTGGAGGTGATAGTTCTGGGTCTGAATCCAACCTCTGTCACTCGTTACCTGTGTATCTCTGGGGAAGCAGTTTAACCTCTCTGTGTCTCTGATCTTCATCTATAAAACAAGGATGATGACTGCACATTCCTTGATAGGTACCTGTGAGACTAGGACCAGATAGTTAGAACCAGATAAGCACATAACTCCTCTCCATTCCCTGTTTTGGATGTTCAGGGCTCTTATTGCCTGTACTTAGCATCTCAGAATCTACAGGTCTCCACCAGCATCCTCTTGGCCATGGGCAGCAGAGATGGGGGGATTTTTTGAGGAAGATCCAGGCCCAGATGAAGTGTACACTATAGGAGCCCCACATGAGAACCAAAGTCCCCAGGCCTTAAAGCCCTGAGAATCACAAACTCACAAACTTATCCTTTGGCTGCTGTTGCCTGGGCTTCTCTGTTTAACTCTTTCCCACCCAGTGCCCCATGTTCCAGAGAACACAGGCAAAATTCTAGAGTCCATACCAGAGGCACAACCCAAGCAAGGCTTTGTACTCTCAGCTGGCCTGTCAGTCATAGTCAGTTTTTAGGTACCTGCTCTGTGCTTCTCCTGAGGGATGGGGGAGGACACATCCGTGCTCTCAAGGCATTCACAGCACAATGGGGAGACTGACTGCAGACCCACAGGACATGACTCCATCTCAGCTCCCATGAGTCAGTGCAGACTTTGGAGGAGCACAGATCAGGGTCTGCCAGGGATAATCAGCCCCAGGACAGGGGCTACTAACTGAGCCCCTGAGTAAAACTTCATTGGTTCATTCCATATACTTTCCTTCCTCACCCTCCACCTTCTCCCCAACGTCTGCTCTCTGCACCGGGGACTACTGACAAGAAGGAAGCCATCTTTGCCATCCAGGTCTTGGTGGGCTTTCGCGGTGAGGCTAAAGTGCTCTCCTGTTAAACAACTCCACAGAACATCAGTCTCAGACAAGCCCACTCTGTGGCTGAGCTGGATCTAGACAAAAACATGCTGAAACCCTCTGTGTCCTTTGTGACCCCCCTGTACTGAGACACCCACAGTGCCCCAGGCCGCTCGTTCCCCTTCACTGCAACAAGCAATAAACCCAATGTGCTCTGCTGCAGGTGGGTTCCTGGTGGTCTTTGGGTGCAGGGCCTTGGCAACGGTGGCCTGAAAACAGGAGTCTGAATGAAATGAGAAACGAGCCATGTGGAGGAGATGTGAGGGAAGAACATTCCAGGCAGACAGGACAGGGATGCAAAGGCTCTAGTGAGGGAATACGACTGGCATGTTCGAGAAACAGCAAGCGGGCCAACCTAACCCAGGGAGAAAAGGCAGAGTTGGTACTCCAGACAGAGGGAACAGGCTGAAAACCTCCTGGAGAAGAGGCCGTTGCTGGAAAGTGTGAGCAGAGCTGTACGGTTGAAAGAGAGAGCCAATGCAGTTTGTTCTGGGAAGCAGAAAGAATACACAGCCCAGCACGCAAGAGCACGCAGCCCTCACCGCCTTTCATCAGAGGTTCTCAGTGGAATCACTGTGAGTCCTCACGCTCTCTTGGAGCCACCTCTGAGGGCATTTTTCTTTGAAATGGTAACAGAGGGAGAAGATCGATGCATTCTGTTTTTGAGCAAGGCTCCTGGAAAGAATTCCACTTGTCCATGGTAATTCCTTCATGTTATCATTAAGGAAGAAGAGATAAGGGGTGCCAAGCCCTCTGCCTTTTGAGTGATCCTGCCAGCAGTTTCTGTGGATGTACATGTCCCTAATCCATCTAGGGAAAAGCCTGTCGCTGTGGTGTAGGTCTAAGAGCATAATCCAGGCCGAGTATTTGTGTGGTCCAAGGTGATTTAGAAAGAGTGAGCAAATTTCATCACCAGCTGCAATTTATGCTCCAGAAAGAAGACAAAAAAGAGTCTGCCTTCTAGTTGCTGGCAACGTAAACTGGAAATTCCCTGCAGCAGCTCAAGCTGCAGGCTGCAGATGTGAACACACCACACACGCGCACACACACATGCACACGCACGTCCCCTCTGCCACTCAGCCCCAACGCCAGTCATGTCAGGGCTCCTGATACCAAGCAATTAAAGTTTCCCAGTGAGAAAAGGCTAAAAATGTTAAGGCTGTAGCTAAGCATTGTTTTAGAATTGGCATTTAATACAGAACAAAAGTAAACTTTTGACTTTCTGTCTCTATATGTCCTGAAATTTCTGGTCCATTAAAATTAATAAAATCAAGTACAGTCTAGTTTGTGACAAGAGTAAACCTTGATTTGGAGCAGAACCTAAAAATCTTATACACAGGATTTCTAACTTGAATCCTGCTGATTATGGGAACCAAGGAAATATTTTGAACAGAACAGTGACACAGACAGGTTTAGAAAGATCACTCTCACAGTGACCAGTGGTGGATTGGGAACAGGCATTCACCTCTATTTCTCCTGAATCTTCTTTTTTTTTTTTTTTTTTTTTTTTTTTAGATTAAAAAAAAATCCATAAGGTAAAAGGACAGAAGTTGGCTGGAGTGGTGGCTCAGCAGTACTGCTCCTGCCTGACATTTGCAAGGACATGGGTTGGAACCCCAAGCCTCTGGACTTAGAGTGAGTTACACCACTGGCTTTCCTGGGTTTCCAGCTTGCAGATAGCAGATGGTGGGACTTCTTGGTCTCCACAATCATGTGATACAATTCCCATAATAAGCCAATTCCCGTAACACTAGATAATATGTATGTATATGTGTATGTATGTATGTTTCTCTGGAGAACCCTGATTAGTATAAGCTGGCTGACATGGGACTAAACTGGGAACACAAGGGTGAGGAGCAGAAGAAGCCCAAGACATGCCCTGGTTTATGGATCAGGCAGCTGGCCTGCCCTTTCCCATAACTCTCCTCTTTCACCTGACTTGCGACCATTTCCTCCCCAGCTACAGGCCTTCACACATGCCTTGTGCCCCAAGAGCAGCTGGTGCATGGGACCAGGCAGCCAAACACAAGGTGCAGAGCCTTGGGTCCCAGGAGAGGGCAGTGACCATTCTCTCTAGGCCAGGACAGATGGGGCTGCTTGTGGTCTCTCAAGCACTACCCAAGGCAAGATCACCCTAGGGTATCCGGGCCCTAGACCAATATATTTTGTGGTGCCCCTTATTGTGATTTTATAATATACTACAAAAAGTTGTGGGTACACGTGAGCTACCCTGATTGATCGAAGAGATACTTACATACTTGTTTTCCGTCCACTCAGTGTACCTGAAGATTCTCCATGGTGTACAGCCACAGTCTCTCCTGTTCAGCCCATGACCCATCTCTCCCTGTATTGTGGGTCCATTAGTTGTTCTTGACTAGCTTCATAAATCTCAGATAGCAAGGGTCACAATGGCTCTTTGCAACAATATAGACCTTCTTGCACCTGCAATTCTCTGATACTACTTATTTAATGATGGGTCTACCATTACTCATGACACTGCCTTGTCCACAGCACGGTCATGAGTGCTGGTTTCCAGTGACTTTCTCCAAGGTCATGATAGTCCTTCCTTGATAATGATTACAAATGAACAGAGTAAGTAAGCAAACAAATATGAGCCATTATTTGTTTTCAGCTTGCGTTAAGCTTACCATTCGGAATTTCCTAGCATGTTCTCTAGAACTCTTTAGGTCACAGTCATTGAATCTCTAAAATGTGATCTTGCCCTGCTGACCATAACACAGCCTTCCACATGGCATCAGAAGGAAGGTCTGGCCAGGGCGCACATGGACAGTAAGAAGATTAGTATCGTTTGTTCTCACTGTAGCTGTCAGAGCAAGTGAAGACATTCATGGTGGACATCATTTTTGTTGTGGAGCTGGTGCTGAAAGGCCTGAGTGGACATAGATGGACCGACCACCTCCAGAGGAATGTCTGACACAGGGCGTGGAGTCCACAGGGAGCCCTGGCAGGACAGGGAACACAGTACATTGCTGCCACCCCCACTGCTCTTAGGTGTTACAGACCCAATGCAATGCTGCAGTTCGAGCACCAATGGGTGAGAACTGTGGATTTACACACGTTCAAGCCTAAGAGCTGGTAGTGGACTCCAGAGCTGTAAACCTGACCTTTGTCTAACTAACTGGTGAGCCCAAACGCATGTGATCCCATAAAATAAGTATCACACTCAGCAGTGGGAGCAATCCACTCACTACGCTTCCCTCCTAGAAGTGGCACCCATGCACAGACCTGCAGGGCCACACCACATGCTGACTTCCAGAACTCCTTGGAGAGCTGGTTCACCTGGAGAGGATGGTCAGAGAACACGACAAAGGACCACAACAGGGACTGGATTCCCTGTCGGTCAGGATCCTGACTCAGAGGTCTGTCTGGAGGGAAGCTCTGGCTGGTGGTGGTCATTAAAGAAATTTTTGAGACCCAGTCATGGTGGCGCATGACTGTTATCCCAGCGACTCTGAAGTCTGAGGCATGAGGATTGCAAGTTCAAAGCCAGCCTCAGCAACTTAGCGAGACCCTAAGTGACTAAGTGAAATCCTGTCTCAAAATAAAAAGAAAAGAGATTGGGAATTAGGTTTAGTGGCAGAGTACCTCTGGGTTCAATCCCTAGTACTAAAAGAAAAAAGAAAAAGAAATTTTTGAGAAATGGGCTTCTGAGGTCCTTGACCCCTATATACCCAGTCTGGGCTTATACTGCCAGCCCAGCCCAGACAGCCAAGGAGGTTTAGACCATGCAGAGGAAGACACCCTGAAGACCTAGCCTCTCTGGGGCAGGACAAAGACCTGCCTGCCCACGTGTAAAGATAGCCTTAGCCGAGGAGACAGTTTACCTCCAAGTCATCCTCTCTGCTCTGAGCTTTAGTGTCTCTTGCTTCTTCTGGTGCAGATATTCACTACATTCGGGTCCCTCCCCAGGCTGCCCAGTTCTACCTGTCCAGCTTTATCTTCCCACCCATACTTCTCCTTCAACTTTATTGAATCCACACTCTCTTCTTGTTTCCCACCCTAGGGCTGCAAGTCCTTGCCTTGCTCTGCAAATCAGCTCAGGAGCTACTTCCTGTCTACCCTTATTTCCCAACTAGAAGTATGCCTCCCTCCCTGATCTCAATGCTGGCCCCCAGTGTCCTCACTCTTAGCTCAGTGTTGCTAGGATTCTAGGCACAAGTCAGATCTCTTATTAGATAATGAGAAGCCAAAATGCAAGATCCATGCTAGGCAGGGCTCTGACTAGTGTGAAGGGTGGGGAGGGAAATCCCAGGATGTGAGTAGAAGGGCACAAAAGAGGAGACAGGGGCATGTCCCAGAGTGAAAGGTCCTGGTATCTTTAGGAAGAGAAACCAAGGTATCAGTGGGACCTGCACTACTGCTTTCACACAAAATTACATTTTGAACCCTAGGTAACAGCCCTAGAGTATGTCCCCAGGATGCCTGCGTGACTCATACTTTCTCTGGAATGCTCGCTCTCTTCCTCCCTCACTCCTCTCTCTCTGAATCCCTGTCTCACCCACATGGCCATACTTCCTCCCAGGTCTCTAGCTGTCATAGTTTTTGCTATGTGACTCCACCCTCTCTGACCAAATTCCCTCTCTAGGGATGTGGGCTCAAACACAGCCAGGGACTGAGTATCTACAAACTGTCGGGCTGTGGGCCCACATTCTGTGCCTGCAAAAGCAGCAAAGACCTGTGTCCAGAAGAGGGAACTGTAGCAGATGAGCCAAAAGAAACGGTATGGGTCAGGTCTCGTTCAGAAACACGAGATGGAAACTCAGATTCAATCAGTTTGAGCCAAAAGCAGCCACTTGGACTCACCAACTGCTAAGAGTGGTACTGCTTCAGCCCAGCTGTCCTCGCGCAGCACTGCTTTGTCCCTCTGGCTACTTTTTGATTTTACTTGGATTTAGTTCTTTCCCCATAACGCATATAAAGTCCTTTAAAGTGCCAGGCCCCATCTCTTCCAGCTTGACATTAACCCCAAGGATATGAACACTGCCCTCAAGTCCACAGATCTGTCATAAGAAAGTCTCTGGCTGAAAATGCTTGGACCACACTCCAGCCCTGAGTTAATAAATAAGTGGGTCAGAGAACACTGCATGTTGTATGTGGGGGGGGTGAGGGGGGCCGTAGGCCAAAACTCTGTGATTGACAGTCCCCAGGACATTAAGCATTGAGAGGAAGCCCCAGATACTAGAAGAAGTGGGTGGGACTGGGAAAGCATAATGGGTAGTCCACAGGTTCCTCTGCCTCAGTCCTCATCAGAGCAGCCACAGCAAGACTTAGATCCACACGGCTTCCTCCCTCCTGGCTCCAGCTTCTTGTTAAACAAATCCCTTCTGTCCTCCTAATAAGCGTTCCCTTTTGGTTAATCTTAGTAGGAATAATGTGTTATTTGTGACCAAAATAGTAAGAAATCCACAATCATATGTAGCTATCACAGCACAGGAAAAATAGCAGTTATTTCTGGGGGCTGGAGCGGTCGCTCAGCAGTTACAGTGCTTGCCTGGCATGCATGAGGATGTGAGTTCAAATCCCATCATCATGGACACAATAAAATGTGGAAGTAACAAAAGCCACATGAAAAACTAAATAAAATTGATTCTCTCTCTCTCTTACTGTCCCTCTCTCTTTAAAAAGAAAATACATTAGTAATTATTTCTGGGTGTAAAGATTTAGGTGATTTTTGACAGGTACAGCGTCACACGTCTGTAATCCTAATGTGGTTCAGTGGCAATCCCTGGCATCAAAAAAAAAAAAATATATATATATATACACTTGTATATAATATATAAATATATAAAATATAAATATAAATATATAAAATATATAAATATATATTAGTGTTAGTTACCTTCTTCACATGTTTTTAAATTTTTCTCCCAGATTATATTTATTTTACTTTTTATTATGCACATACTAAATACTTCATAGACCAAAAATTGTGAAGAAAAACTAGTTTTTCAGGAAGAATCCAATATTCAGAGATCGTGATTATTAACATTTTGTCTTCTTATCTTAAACACATACACCTATATACACATACATACATACACACTGTGACCTTCGGAGTTTAGTGACAGCACCGTGTGTCACCCTTACATCAATCAAGTTGTCACAAATGTCTAGAAACATTAAAAGACATGTTTTGTGCTCATGGGGAAAAAATAGCATTGAACCCTAATCCTACTTGAGATTCACAGGGACAGACATTAACAATGCATTATTGGGTGGATGTGGGGATGAAGAGGTTCAGGGCAGGCTCATAAAAGAAATCGCTGCGTGAGGAACTGGGCCTAACTCAGCACTCAGCACCACAGGGTGAAGGTCAGGGCCAGCAGAGAGATCGAGGTGTACTGTGAAGCTGCCTCTGAAAATTCTAAATTTGCCTCCTTCCTGGAATGCAAAGCTCTGAGGTTAAAGGGGTAGGGGGAGCAGTATATTGCAAGAAACCAACTTGTCTATGCAACTCCAGAAAATTCCTTTACTTCTGTGCATCTTGTTTTCCTCAGCTGCAGCATAGAAAAGGGATGACAATGTTAATAATCCCCTGTGGTTGTTCAGAGGTCCACAGGTATGTGAAGCTCTTATCATAGTGCTTGGTTCATGACAAATATTTAATAAATGGTCACGATAGTGATGATGAAGGAGGCGGAGACATGCCTCATCCAGAAAGCTGCAGAGGAAAACCCTGCTGGCAGGTGGCAGAGAACCCCCATCAGCAACTCTAGCAACCCGGCCGTGGAACACCTACATACACTTCTCCCTAAAAAAAAAACCCACTAAACCAAAATAGGAGAATTGTGAGCCCCAGAGGTCAGAATAGGTGACAAGGAGCTCTAGGTACTGACCAAAGTTTGGGCATTGCCTCATGACCCAGGAACTGAGGATTGTAAAAAATAAGAAAAAAGGAATAATGATGGAACGGGTGTGAATTCAGGTAGAGATGTTGACAGGGATTTGTTGCTCTCGGGCCAATTTCACCTGTGCCGCCATAATGAGGGCAGGCACGGGAAGTGACAGCAGGGAGAATGGCATACAGGGAAAATGGTGCTGGACCTTCGCCAGGCAGCTGGTTTTGTTGGTTAACTGGGAGGAGTTGATGATTGGGTTGGTCTTTCAGAGGTTGGCTGGTGGATCCATCAATCCATTGGAGCTTGTCTGCCAGCATCTTGATTGGCTGTTCTTTTCATGGGCAAGCTGCCCTTTGCCCTGCCCCTTAGCCAGCAGGCACGGCCTCCTTGTCTTGACTGAAGCCACGCCCCCAGCCAGCCTAACAAGGATGCACACAGGTCACCATTTCTGCACAGACAGCTAGCACCAGGGCTCTGGCTGACACATGCTTGGCAGAGTCGCAAAAGACGTAGCCAAAGACTGATGGTCAGAGTTGACCTGCAAACAGCAAGGATAGAGGCCAATGGCAGGGAGCTGGGAGATGCTGGAGGTAGCAAATGAGAAGAGGAGACCTAAATTAGAGGTGCTGGGGGCTGGAGCAATGGCTCAGTGGTAGAGCACTTGCCTGGCATGCACGAGACCCCAGGTTCAATCCCCAGAACCACATACCCAACTCAGAGGAGGAAAAAAAAATTAGCTCTTTCTGCCTTTTAAAAATAAATAAATTAGAGGTGCTCTAATTTAAATGAGACCCACCATCCCTGTCTCCATCCTCATCCTTGGCCCCAGGACACCTAGAGCAACACAATAAGAGAAAGGCTTTGGCTTACCCTTGGCAGCTGATAGCAAGGAACCCAGCACACTCCAAGGACAAACAAAGAACCCTAACCAAACTCCCCAGTGTGTGGTGGGTAGGGGAATTCTGTGACAGATTCCTGAGACTCTGATGTCACCACAGAATGATGTTTCTTTTCATGGGCGCAAATAATAGATCATGACCATGGCTTTTAAGCAAGAGACACCAAGGTCAATGGGCCTTCCCCAGGTTGGCTGCTCTGAGTGCTGCAGATCACAGTCTCCTGATCACACCCCTAAGACCTGCTTTTGTCCTCCTTCCTCACCTGCATCAGAATCCCCCAGGGGAATTCTTAAAACCGCTGGTGCAAGGACCCCATGCCAAGAGATTCTGATTTAGGAGCAGGGAGTAGGTAGTGCAGAAATCTCCAAGCCAGAACTGCTCTTCTGCATAATCTGTGTCTTGCAGAACCTCTCGAAGGCCTGGCACTGAATAGCTATGACTTGTAGATAATGCATGAACTGGATGAGCCCCACAGATCTTCCCTCAAGGAGACTTGAATCCTGGGCACCAAGTCTGTAGACCTTGGATGGGCTGATCCCTCCTTAAAGCTGAAATGCTCTGACAAATCCATGTTCTGTGGATGAAATCCACATCTGCATGTTCACTCGGTCACTTACTGATGGTGCCTTTGTACACCTTACCTAATTTCTAAGCCTCAGTTTCCTCTTCTATAAAGTACCTACCCCAGGACAGTGTGGATGAAATTAAGAATGCATGTCACAGAAAAAAAAAGAGGCTTTTGCCCACATAACTGAGTGGTTCACTTTCAGAAACTTATTCTCATAAATTTATGTTTATATGTAGAAGTACATTTGGTACCTCTTAATCTGATGCAGTGTGAAATACAGAGCAGCCTAATGGAATATTCCTGTCAAACACTTGAACCTGAATTCAATCAAGGCTCTATATTTAACTTTCAGGTTACAGAAAATATGGGGAAAGGATGGATAAATTAAATGGCCCTACAAGCAGGCACCAGATAAACCTAGACTGTGGATCACTCTCTAAAGACAAATAATCCAGCTTCTCTAACAGATTAATGGCATGAAATAAAGAGGCAGAGGGACTATATCAGAATGAAGCAATTTAAGAAACAAGAACAAAAGATGAAGTTTGACAGCCAAAGTCACTGAAAGAGGAATTCCTAAAGCGAAACATAGAATCAGCATATGATCCAGCAATTTCACTTCTAGATATGCACCCAAAGAATTGAAGGCAGGAACTCAAACACTTGTACACCAATGTTCAGAACAGCATTATGCATAATAGCAGAAAGGTGGAAACAACCCAAATGTCCATCAATCAATGAATGGATAAAGAAAATGTGGCATATACATTATGCAGCCCTAAATAGTAATGAAATTGGGCTGGAGCGGAGGCTCAGCAGTTAAAGTGCTTGCCTGGCATGCACAAGGACCCAGGTTCAAACCCCAGCACCACGAACACAACTAAGTGTTGGAGAAACGAAACCCAGATGAAAAAAAAATTGATGATTCTCTGTCTCTCTCCGATTCCCCTTTAAAAAAAAAAAAAAGTAATGAAATTCTGATGCATATACTACCTCATGGATAAAACTTGAAAACATTATGCCAAGCGAAATAAGCCCAACATAAAAGACACATGTTGGGGCTGGAGCAGTGGCTCAGCGGTTATGGCGCTTGCCTGGCAAGCACTAAGAACTGGGTTCAAACCCCAGCACCGCATATGCAACTAAGTGTTGGAGCAACTAAAGTCACGTGAAAACAGAGTAAAATTGATTCTCTTGCTCTCTCTTAAAAAAAAAAAAAAGACAGGGGCTGGAGCGGTGGCTCAGCGGTTTCAGCACTTGCCTGGCAAGCACGAGGACCTGGGTTCAAACCCCAGCACCACGTATACAACTGAGTGTTGGAGCAACTAAGGCCATGTGAAAAACTCAGTAAAGTTGTTTCTGTCTTTCTCTGTCTCTCTCACTGTCCCTCTCTCTTTAAAAAAAAAAAAAAAAAAAAAAAAAAGACAAATATTGTATGATTCCACTTCTAAAAGGTGACTAGCTCATAGCAGAAGCAAATTTATACAGATAGCAAGCAGCACAGAGGTTACCAGGGATTTGGCCCTGAGGATAGGATAGGGAGTTATTGTTTATTTTGTTCTACTTCTTTAATATCTGGGGATCAAACCCAGGGCCTAGAGCATGCTAGGCAAGCGTTCCATCCTGATTCGTACCCCCACCCATGAAGTTAGTGCTCAGTAGTTTCTGTTTGGGATGAGGAAAAAGTTCTGAAATTGGATAGCTGTGATGAATGCAACATTGTGAATATACTTAATGCTGCTGAATTATAAAATATACCTAAATATGGTTAAAAGGGTACATTTTAATATTATGCATATATATCTTATCACAAAAAAAGGAATCCCATTTTTTTTTATTTGTCTCTTGAAAGATATTGAGGGAAACCCTTAAATAGCCCATAGCAGCATGCTAGAATTTCTATGCTCTCATGCTCTCTGTCAGTCCAGGCATCTGCACGCTGCTCCAAGACCCCAACAGCTCTAGCACTGGAGCCCTCACTGTTCCCCGCCTCTCATTAGCTTAGATTCACTCAGCCTCACTCCCAGCAAGAAAATGCTTCTCCACTGAGGTTGGAAAAGAGGTTGAGGATTAGACTAGCCGCAGAGGATTCTCTTTGACAGGCTGCCAAAGGTAGAAAGGTTGTGGTCACACCCAGAGTGTGACATCACATAATGGAAGCCTGAGTGCTTAATTCCTTCCACCCCAGAATGACCTCACCCTTCCATGAGCAGGCAGAACACTTCACACCTCCCTAAAGATCCTCACACCCATTATCAGACCCAATTATAGTGATGCTATTGAGTGCCAAGTATATGCCAAGCTCATTACAGACATTTCTATAGTGCATATAGCAAACATGCAGCAACCATTATCATCACTATTTTGTGGTAAACTGAGGCTCAAATATGGCAAATGACTAGGCCAAAAATCACAAAGCCAACAAGTCTTTGGATTCAAACCACTCTACTAAGCTGCCACCAGTTCAAGACCCGCCGTCTTTCTGGGAGGTATTCACAATAGGTAACGTGAGGTGATGATACATGGAAGTCATGTGACCAAAAGGGTCACTAGCAAAGTAAGATTTTCTTTTTCTTCAGGAGGCTCCCCTGACTGCAGACACAGATCCTCACAACCCAGAGACACTCAATCACCGAGCTATATCCACAGCCCTTTCTTTTTTTTTAAATTTAAGACAGTCTTGCTAAATTGCTAAGATTGACCTCGAACTTGTGATCCTCCTACCTCAGCCTCCTGAGTCACTGAGATTACAAACAAGCACAGGCGCTTCCAGCCTCAACTGTGTCTTCTTGGCAACCAATATGAAGATGCATATTGCATAATATTAAGGTAACCAGAGCTATGTGGGGAGAGCTCGCATCCAGCTTCAGGGGAGCTTTTGGCTGATTTCAGGGCAGCCCCTCCTCTCCAGGAGAGGCACATCACTCTCCTGCTGGCTGCAGCCACCTCCTAGAAAACCGACATTTGCCTGCTGCCTGATGGTTCCCCACTGCTCCCAACTGTGGTTTTCAGGGGGGTTGTTTTTGGGTTTTTTTTTTTTTTTGGAGGTGTCTAAACTCATTTTTCCATCTGAGGCACTGTGGCCAAGTGTCTACTCTGCCATCAATCTGGTGCCAAGGATAATCTACCCACCAAGATGGCAAGGCCGCAGGTTCACATCACTCCAGCCTGCACCTAGCTTCGTCCAGATGTGCAAAACCAGCAGCCCCAGGGTGTTGTCTCTTTCACCCTGTGGTGGCTTGGGGTTTTCTGTGTGTTTATTTGCTTTGCTTTCTTTCAGGTGTTGGGGCTGGAGCCCAGGGCCTTATGCATGCTGGGCAAGCCCTGTACCACTGAGCTCACCCCTCATGGGCACTCTCTCGCTCTTAAAACTCCCAACGATTCATGGCAAAAGCCTATGATATTATAATAATAAACAGAGCAAAGAAAGGGGATGTAAATAATAAATAATAAACTCAACAAAACACACGAAAGAAGAAACCATTTCCCCTAAAAATAATTCGCCAAAAATTTTTTCTTGGTTTGTTTTATTTTATTTTTTTAAATCAAGTTTTCTACTGCAAGCCAATTTTTTTTTAATTTCAAAACATGGTTCACTAAAAAGACCATCTAAAATTTTGAAATAAATCATGGTATATTAATGCGGGAAGGTGGGATGGGGGAGAAGCTGGGAGAAAAGAAATCAAAGGTAAATAAGTTGGATCATAAGTTGGAGTTTTAATTTTATTAAGCACTTAAATTTTTCTTCAAGAGAGAGGGGCAGTGAGAGACAGTAAGAGAGAACCAATTTTATTTAGTTTTTCATGTGGTTTTCAGTACACGGTGCTGGGGTTCAAACCCACATCCTTACTCATGCCAGACTGAGCCACCTGCTCCAGCCCCTTTTCTTCATTTTATATGAAACTGTTTTCCAGAACTTTTACAATGAGGAATCATTACTTTTATGATCAGATAAAAATAAAACACTATTTCTCTTATCCCTGTTAGGAAATCCCTTACCTATCTCTAGAGGAAAGGGGTGGGGAGCTATTTCTGAAGGTTTTCCCTGATGCCACTGTCATTGGTACCTCGTTTGGAACCTATGAGAAAAAGTTCCTTCATAATGACATCAGCCTTGCTTTAAAAAAAAAAAAAAAAAGTCTCTGAAAGTCATGAAAAACACGGTTGATGTGAATCATATGTCTGAGAGGCGGAGTTCCCGCTGAGTTAGGCAAGTGCACAGATGTGCAGGACACAAATTCCACTCCACACAGTGACCATTTCCCCTTGGAGCTGTTGAAGGTAAACAGGCTGACTCTTGTAAATGTCCTTTCCTGGAAACCAGGCCACGGGGAAGTCCCCATTTCCCTACCTCCTCACTACGCAGTCATCCGTTCCTTTCTCCCACCCTCTCCCTTGTCAAAAAGTGACAGGATCTGATAATAATCATTTACACTTGTTGACTGACAGGTCACACTTCAGCAGATGACCTAATATCTAACTGCTCATTACCATTTTAAAACTCCCATCTTTCCATTTCAGAAGGAAAAGAGAAAAAAAAAAATCTCCACTGAAGAATTTCAGGCATCAGCCAGCAGGTGCAGTAATGTTGTGGCTAAAGGGAACCGAGGTGGGTCTTGAGAGTGGATCTAATTTTGACTTCCTGGGACCTGGGGTAGCAGAAAGGGTTAGAAGGAAAGGTGTTAGGCCACTCCCCAGATGGGCTCCTACTTTCCTGGGAGCACAAATGGGCTGGGCTGGTTCCAGTTGTGGGACCTGATAGGGGAAAAATGAAGCCTCTTTGTCCTTCCACATCTGGTGTCTGTCCTTCCAAGACATCTACCAGGTATTTCCCCTCACCACCTTTCCTTTGCTCCCTTTCTTTCATATTAACCCTTTTCCAGGGACTTGTGTTTTCTAGTAGAGTGCTTCATTAGATAGCATTCAGTGAAATTTTCAAGCTGTGACCTGCCTGCCATGTCTGCCAACCTGGAAACCTCTTTATACTTCACGTGGCATTTTGGCCTCTAACTTTTTTTTTTTTCTTGTAGTAGTATTAGGGATTGAATCCCAGGGCTTTCTACCACTGAGCTACGGCCCCAGCCCTTTATATTTTTTATTTCCAGAAAAGGTCTCACTAATTTGCTTAAGGCCTCCCTGAGTTGCAGAGGCTGGCCTCAAACTTGTGATCCTTCTGCCTCAGCCTCCTGAGTCACTGGGATTACAGGTGTGTGCCACCATGCCCAGTTTGGCCTCTAACATTTCTGACCACAAAATACGTACTTACATTACAACTCTTTCTTAGTAGAGATTATGTGATAGGTCCCTTTCCTAGTCCTGAGTAAATCCTCCTTCCTTCTAACTCCCAGTTGCCTGGGTGGGTTGTATTTTATGAGCAAACTCATGCAAGCAGACATTAGACACATTACTGTTTGTGATCTCATTGTACCAGGTAATAGCTATTTCTTCAACTCTTCCTTTGGTCATGTTTCATCTTTATATAGATATAATTTAAATGTTAGATGAGGTACAATGTCCTTTGAGATTTGCATACAACTGAGTCAAGACTTCCTGCTAAATTATGAATACCCCAAGGAGCCAATTTTCTGAGCTCTGATAGCTACTACTCTATTGAAGTCACCTGAATCTCATAATTATGACAAGCGTCTTCCTTTCATTTCTCCTAAGAAATATACACATTCATAGTTTAAATAAAATTATTACACATTCCCATGGCTCATTCCCTCTCCTTCAAGTCTTTATTTAAATAATGTCACTTCATTGGAGAATTCTTATCCTTTTAAAAATTGCACCCAGCTCCCCGGAGCACCCAGTTCCCCTTCTCTAGCTGCGTTTTCCAGAACACCATCTCCTGTGCATTTTATTCATTTCTGTACTATATCTGATTTATTTATTGTATTTACTGCTGTAATGTGGGTCTGGATAATCCCTCAATGATCCATGTGTTGAAAACTTGCTGTGGTGCTATTGGGAGGAGCTGTAACCTTTAGAAGTTGGGGCCTAGAGAGAGGAAGTAGGTCGTCATGGAGGATGTGTCTTGAAGGGGATAATGGGACCCTAATCCCTATTGTGTTCCTCTTTGCTCCCAGGTCACCATGAGGTGAACAGTCCTCGAACAGTCCTCCTCCACTATGAATGCCCAGCACCAAGTACTGTGCTACCACAAGCCCAAAGCAACAGGGCCAATGACCACGTACTGAAACCTCTGAAACTGTGAGCCAAATAAACCTTTCCCCCTTTTAATTATCTTGGGTATTTTGTTACAGTAATGGAGATCTAACACATTTGTTGAGTATCTCCTGCCACTAGATCATAAATCCCACACGGGCAGAACTTTTTGTCTGTTTGATTCACTGCTGACTCCCCAGCACCTACGATAGTGCCTGGCACAAAGAAGATGCTCAGTATTAGTTGAGTGAATAAACCTATATGAAATCTTGATGATATAGCAGATTTACTGAAGATGTGAGGGATTGTCTATATCCCTGCTACTCCTACGGAGTCCCTGGACCCATATCAGCATACTCTGGGAGCTTGACAGCAATGCAGAACCTCAGGCCCCACATCAGAACTTCTGAATTAGCATTTGCATTTAAACAAGACCCCCAGATGATTCAAATGCATAATTAAGTTTGCAAAGCTGGAAGCTCCAGTTGTGTCACAGCAATGCAAACAACTTAGACTTGAATCTTAGACATCCCTGTTCTCAAAAGGCTTTTTTTTTTTTTTATGCAAGATATTAGCAAGGATGGATTGTGTAGGGGAATGGATCTAGATGTCTTGGGATGGAAGAAAAAGAGACTATTCCCTAGGTATCATCTTGTTCTTTTTGCATGCAAATATTACCTGTTAACAATTTACAAGGTAAATAGGGCCTAGTAAAATCTCACTTTTCCATGGAATGCTTCTTCCTGACCTTTCTCTGTGGCCTCCTGTCTTGCTGCTCCTTAGCCCCTACCCCAACTCTCCCCTCAGTACAAAGAATGTCTTGCTCCTGCAATATAGAAAGCCAGAAAAAAAGACAGATGTTTTGAGTCTTAAAGAACAAGTTCTTTTTTTATGTTCATGTAAGAGAAAATGTCCCTGGCCTCCCCCACTTTCCCTCACAAAAGGAGCTTCTCAGGGACTCAGACCTCCATGTTCAAAGCCCCAGGGTCACCAGGAATGTGGGCAGTGGCAGCAGACTACACATGTCATCTCCAGGGTGTTCTTGCCATGCAAGTGGAAAGTCATAGCCATGGCCACCTGCTCCGGTTTCATGTGCTTCTTCGCCAGCCACATCAGACTCCTGAGGTCCACCAGCTGCTGGGCTGGAAGAACATGTGCTTGGCGAGTAGTCTTTCCAGACCAGGCAGCAATCTTTCTGCCCCTGCATGGTGGACCTGGTGCATTGCTCATCAGACTGGTCCCCTGCAACCAGCACCTGCTACCTGCACTTGTTCCATGCTCACCCACGGCAGGCATGAGAGAACGAATCTCTGCACCAGAGTAAAGCAGAGACCTCAGCAGGAGGCAGGAGATTCCAAAAGAGGAGGAGAAACCCTGAAGTCTCACAAAGAGGTTGTGGCTCAGCCAATGAGCCAGACCCACCATGAAGACTAGAGATGAGAGACTGGGAAGGATCCTGGCTGCCAGGAGACATTCCCACTGGGGGACCTCTCTGCTGCCTACATGAGGACAGGACAACCTCCAAGTCCACCCTATGCACATCAGTTGAGGAGCTGGACCCCATGGAGGGTTCTAGTCAGTTTGCAGAAAATAATATCGCTGTCAAATTGCCAGAGTTTCTGAGCTGTTGAGGATCTTTTCTTTTTGTGCCTCCCTAGCCATTTTCAGTGTCAAAGGTCAGATTCCCACACATGTGTTCCGCTAGTTTCCCAAGTGTGAGCTCCAGCTCCAGAGGCTGCCACAAAAATACCCCAAATTGGGGGACTCGAGCGGTAGCTCCGTGGTTAGAGTGCTTGCCTGACATGTGTGAGGCCCCAGGTTTGATCCCCAGCACCACATACACAACTAAGTGGAGGAAAAACAAAAACACAGATGAAAAACTAAAATTAAAAACTCTTTCTCTCTCCCTCGCTCTTTAAACAAAAGAAAAAAAAATACTGGGCTAGAGAGGTGTCTCAGCGGTTAAAGCACTTGACTGGCATGCGCGAGGATGCAGGTTCAAGCCCCAGCACCATGTACACAATGAAGTGCCAGAGCAATGAAAGCCACATGAAAAACTAAATAAAATTGATTCTCTAAAAAAAAAAAAATTTTTTTAAAGTACCCCAAATTGGGACATCACAGCCACTTTACAGTGGAGACAGAGGCACTGCAGGAGCAGGACCCAGAGTGGGAGTGGAGCTGGGCAACTCAATGCTTTAAACCAACTAAAACTCAGAAAATTACTAGTGGGATTTTTTGAGAACCGTTATCTGGGGTTGGAATAACAAATTGTTCCTTCTTCCTCACCATAATTAGTCACAAAATTCACTTTTGTAAGACACAAAACAAATTTTCTTTATACATGAAAACAAGTATGAAAGACAAACACTGCTATGTGGGGCAGCTTCCTTCTCGGAGTGCTACAGTCACTCCACAGTCCCCAAGAAGCCCTTCCAGTTTGTCATCTGTAGCAATGGTATCTCATTGGTCACGTACCTAAGACACTATAGTCTCTGTGTACTCCATAATGTCCTTGTCACACATCATCTCTGACCACCTTAACATGTGATGAGCTAAAATCTCTCTCTCCCAGCATGTTCAGTAAAATCCTTCCTTGTCCCAATTCTATGGGAATTCTCCTGTCACTTTTGTTGTGTCAGAGTATCACTTTTGTGTTTTCTATTTCCCACTATTTTTATAAACGACAAGGGGGTGAACTGCAATAAACCTGCTGTTCTGAAATTTTTCTGAAAACAACCAACTCATCTTCAGAATGCAATCTTTGCAAAAGAAAAGAAGCTGTCGTGAGAGTGGGGGCCCTGGGTAACCCCTCATCTCTCCCTCTGCCTGGAGAGGTACTTTCATAAGTCTGTGGCCACAATTTGAAAACTACCTTTCATAAGTCCCTGCCATAAATTATTCAAACACAGATGCTGCTCTGGTGACTTAGCCAAAAGTGAACTGATGGCTGCCAGCAGCCCCACCATGCCATAGCTCCAAACTGGTAGCTGTCTATCACATGACATATCCAAACCTGGATTTGGCATATAAAATGTAAATAGCATCACTGGGAATGCAAAAAAGGTAGAACATGACAAGTGGAACATGTTAAAGTAGAGGACTAACCATGAAGGAGATTTCTTTTTGAAAAGCAGATGTATCAGAACCATCCCATCTGGCTAGCCACTCGGAGCCTCTCTGGGTGACCAGTCTTTCTGCTGGAGAAGCTCAGCTATCCAAACTCTCTGCAATATAGAAGACCTCACTATCCCCAGGATTAGAGATCACATTTTAAATCTTACTGATAACTATTTTGAGTTCCTGAAATTTTCTACCCAGGAAATGAGTCTCTCCTTAGGGTTTGGTTTAGTTTCTTTAAAAAGGGAAAGGACTCTCTGAAGATGTGCAGCTACTTGTCTAAAGGGAAATGGATGAGCTGCCCCCTTGAGGTCTGTGCATGTCAAGGCTTCAAGGAGCATGACATGAAGTCCCCCACAAAATGCATAGGACTGGACTTCCTGGGTCACTACACCACTTCCTTTGGGCATAGGCAGGACCTGGGAACTGGCCAGCTTTGGTTGGAGAGAGGTTTCAAAGACTTCTCTGAAGAGGACACTACTCTGCCTGGATCCATCATTCATTCGCACATTCTTTGGCTCAGCTGACATCCAGAGGCCTTTTCCAAATCCCTGCTGGGTGCCTGCAGTTCAGGATCCATGGAGTGAGAGTGTGCCTCACAAAGCCCACTGAGCCATCCTGTGAGTGACTCACCGGATTCCTTAATCCCTATGGAAAAACAATACTGTCAGCAACCATTTCCAGACCAAATCCTCCATCATGCCATGCCTGGTGCTGTCCTTAGTTCCCTGCATCTAACCCCATGCTGAATTCTGCTTTTTCATCCCTATCTCACCCCCATAATACTCCTACTATGATAGGCCAAGTCCAGTTATCTCCATCCTTATCATCCCTGATCTTCCGCAAGTACCATGCCAAATGTAATGGAAGCCCATTGCCACTCTCCTCCCCACATTTCTCCCTGCCCTTCATTCCAGACCAGCTCAGAAAATCCCACTGCAGCTAGAGTGCCTTCTCCAACAAATATGAGTCAGCACGGAGCTGCACAAGCATGTATTCAGATGGTATCCTGTGAGGGAGGTATCTGTTTCACAGAAAGGAAAAGGGATTTGTGAAAGTAAAATAATTCAGCTAATTAACAGCAAAACTGGAACTTGATGCACCGATGGGCTACAACACTAACTGCTTAACCACATATGGCATGCCTAACAGTAAATAAAAAGGCTGTGAGCTCCCTTTTGCTCTGTACTCCAGCTCATAAAATCCCAGATTCATTTAACCCTGCATCATTTACACAAAACATAGATCTGCAGGTACATACATGTTAGATTTCTATCTGGATATGTTTATGTCCCTAGAACCTGTGGAGCCTGTAGGAATGGCCAGTTCCTAAGGGCAGCAATAAGGGACAGGGGAGAAAGGTGGAAAGGGACAGGGGTGGGGAGCGGGTATCTTACACTGTGCATCACATCACTTGATCTCAAGCTCAGCCAAGAACTGGACTGGAACAGATTCCAATCTACTCTGATTTGGACTTGCCCCAAACTGGTCTAGAACATAATTCATTTCCAGGGAGGAATAACAGGAAAATGTGTGCCTTGCTATAGACAAGGAGAGTAGAGGTGAGTGACATTTTTTTTCTCTCTCTTTAGAGTAACTTCAAACATGGAGCCAGCAAAAATGCCAGCCATCGGTGACTAAACTTGAGTTTAAATCTGGCTTCAGGGGCTGGAGTGGTGGCTCAGTGGTTTTGGCGCTTGCCTGGCAAGCAAGAGGACCCGGGTTCAAATCCCAGCACCACATACACAACTATGTGTTGGAGTAACAAAGGCCATGTGAAAAACTAAATAAAGTTGTTTCTCTCTTTGTCTCTCTCACTGTCCTTCTCTCTTTAAAAAAAAAAGAAAAAATGAAAAAAAAAGAATGACTCTCCTTTTAAAAAAAAATCTGGCTTCAGGTCGCCTGGGCTCTGGAGGCTCTAGTCTATCTCAAGCCCCTTTGCAGAATCCAGGCATGTCAGCCACCGTGGCACCATCCTGTTCCCTCTCTAGGACTCTTCCAGTTCTCAGTGGGTCAGGGGAAAGGTCCTGGAGCCAGAGCTTCTCTCTCTCTCTCTCCTCCTACTCTCAGACCCTTCTCTACTGAGGCACACAGGTCCCTGACTACTACAAAGAGCCTACCTCAAGCCCAAAGACTGAAAAAAAAAAAAAAAGTTTTAATAAATATAAAAATCTCCAATAATGACTCTGCTCAGCTCAGGGGCAGCAGGAGTGGAGTGGAGGGACCCATGGTGCTGAGTGAGGATAAATTAAAAATACCAACAAGCCAGTGACATTATGTACAGAAGGAAAGGGGTAGGCTTCAAAGTCAGAGGCCAGAAAGTAATGAGGCAGGAGTTGGAGTGGATATGGCTCTGGTCTGCTCAGCTGCCTCTCCCCCTTGTGGAGGTGTGATTCCCAGAGGTAGTGGGGGAGGAAGAAGAGGCAGAACAGAGGAGCCAAAGGCACTGGGCTTCCAACAGGAGAATGCAGGGTCCTCCGTACCACCCCTTCCCCCACTCTGGCCCCATCCTCTTGGTCATACGGCCTTCTGGCTGCTCCCTAGGAGCCTTCAGCTTCTTTCTTCAGCTCTGGAACAGTCCTGGTGTCAGGGGCTGCTGGAGACAGAGGGAGTAGATGTTGGAGGAGGTGAGCAGGAACAGGGTGTCAGGGAGAAGGGCATGGGAGCCAAGCAGAGCATCTCTGCTCTGGGCACAGAAAGGTCAGATTTTTCCAAGCAAGTCAGTGCATACCAACTTTGTGACCTAAGACTATTTGCTTAATTCCTATGAACTCTAGAAATCAACAGCCCTGACCCCATGACCACCTTGTGAAGGGAGACTAGGAAGGCACCTGTGATTCAGACTGCAAGGCTCCTGGCACCACAGGGGCTCCCTTCCTTCTCCAGGCACCCTGTGCCCAGCCCAAAGCTGCTACCCTGGCCACCCTCACTTACTCCGCCGGGGTGTGCACTGGGAGCAGCATCGATTCTCCTTCCCCAAGCCACAGGATAATGACAGAGAACAGTCATCCCGCTCACAGTGAGGCACCCCTGCCTGGTGCAGGACAAAGCAGAAGCTGAGGTCCCCAGGGTCTACCTCCAGGAGTCTCCCCACCCTGGAAAGCTATTCCCCTCCAATGCCCTCATTAGCCACCTCACACAGGTCCCTACTCACCCCACATCTGCAGGTGATACAGCTCATCTCTCCAAAGGGAGGCACGGACGGATGCCAACTCTTACTCTCTGGGAACCACTGTCCCGCAAAACGGCAGCCCCGGGGCCCATCAGCCTGCATGGGATCCCCCAGCTGAGGGTGGGCCCCTGGCCCCACTGCTGGGCAGAAAGAGGCAGGGGTCAGTCCTGGAGGGCCAACTAACTCTTTGAATTCCCAAAGCCTAGCAGTTTCTGGCACTTAGTAGGTGATGGATGGATGGATGGGGCAGGAAGGAACTGAAGCCCATCACATCCCACTAGTACAAGCGCATTCTTTCCACTTCATTTAGAGCTCTGGCTCTACGCTAGACACAGAGTAGCACTCAGTAAATGCTGAAGTAGCTCAGAAGCCCCTCCCCACCCCACCTTCATCATGTCCCTCCTTGCTCTGGTCAAGGCCTGCCCCAATCCTAAGAGTGAGGCCTCAGTGCCCAAGCCCCTCACCTGGACACTGCTTGCAGCAGTCAGTGGGGTTGGCACGGACAGGCTGGGCACAGGCCAGGCGGGGACACTGCACCTTCTCACAGTGTACCTCTCCAGTGCCCCCCTGTAGAGATCCATTGAGTGAAGGGTCAGGAAGAAGGAATGACACATAAGCCTCTTGCTTCCTCCTGCTCCTTTCCCCACCTCAAACGAACCTTTTATTCAGAGGCTTGGGCCTGCTTTATATACCTGAACTCAAATCCTCATGGGACCCTGCTGGATAGGCACCACCATATTTGATTACAGGAGAGGAAAGGGAGAGAGAGGCTCAGGGAGGTTCAGAAAATGCCCACAGTCACATGGAGCCAGTCAGGGAGCAGAGGCAGAATTCACACCCAGGTCAACCATTTCCCTTCTCCAACCAGAAGCCAGGAACCAGCTCTCAAAGCCCAAGGGATTTTTCTCATGGTGTTTTCATCCTAGAACCTTCCTCACCAAGAATAGGCTTTGCTCTCCAGGCAGCCCCCTCCCCATTTCTGCAGACCCCGCTGGGTTATGGCACCAGAGAAGATTGGGCAGCCATACCTTGCAGGTGCAGACAGCACACTTAATTAAGCCAAAGGGGGGCACGACGGGGTGCCACCGGGTACCCGCTGCCCGCCAGCTCCGGTCACCATCAAAATAGCAGCCTGGTAGGGGACAGTGCCCAGCTGTCATTAGTACTGAGTTCATCAGCTGGGCCCACAACCAAGGCTTGAGCTTAGAGCAGCCCCACACTAGTCTAGCCCAAGAGCCTACTGGGAGACTGGTAACACTAATGAGGTCTGTCAGATGTCACTTGGCATCTGTACCCTTCAGGCTCCCCTCACCCTCCCTTCACCCTTCTGGTCCAACCCAATGTGTCTTCTGGATCCTCCAGCCCTGCAGGCACTCTTCCAGCTCACCCTCTCCTGGGTCCCGGCTCCTTGGCAGCCCTGGAAGGTTTCTAGCATCTTGTTTCTCTGTGGAGCCAAAGAAACGGTGAGGCAGATGACAACCACCCCTTTATACTTCCCTAAAGGAAGCAATCGCCAAGACGAGCCCCTCTCCTCCGCTGCAGGGAACTCACCCGGACACATGGGGCAGCACTGATCTGGTGAGTGCACCGGGTGTGGGCAGTTGGGAGGTGGGCATACTACGGGGTCACATATCACTGTTCGTCTCTACAGAGAAAAATGAGGTGGGGGTGCTGACTGGGGTGCTGAGCTTCTAACTCCAGCCCCAGGGATCCAACTGCACCCTTCCAGGGCTTCTTACCTGGCAGGTGCAGAGTGAGCAGAGAGGATCATAGTTGGGAGCCCATCGAGCCCCGTGTGGGCGCTGCTGCCCCTCAAAGAAGCACATGTTGGGTTCCCGGGGCCGCCCAGGGCCACCAGGTCTGGCCGGCGCTGGGGCTCCTGGACCAGGGGCCGAGGGTTGCTGCGCCATGGCTGGGGCATCCAAAACGCCAGGAGCCCCCGCCCCCTCCGCAGCCAGGCGCAGGCCACCCACCTCACATTGGTTGTGGATGTGCACCTGGGAGGAGAGGTCGACTGAGACAGCAGGGGTGGCTGGCTAGCAGACAGGAGACACCTCCGCCAGCTCAGCACCAGGACGCCCAGGAGAAGGCTATTAGCCTCAGCAATCATCAGCTCCAAGGACAGGGCGGTGGGCTGCCAGCCTCCTAGGGGCCTTTGTGTGGTTTCATCCTCTCCACCAGCCAGACTTTGATACTACCCCCCTCACCCCACCCGCTGGGGGCTCAGAGAGAGCATAAGTGACTAGTAAAAAGGAACACAGACCCAGCCCCAATGCACCCTCCCTGCTGCCCACCCTGCCTACCAACCTGCCCTCGAAGCTCCCCTCTGGGACTACCCTTGGTGGTGATCAGCAGGGAGGCAGTACCCTGTGCCAGGTGCCGCAGCAGCTCAGGCTCCAGGTCTTTCACCACACCCTGGGCCTATAGGTAGACAGAACGAGTGGGAACAAAGCACTTTAGGGCTGAGCCCACTGCCCCCAATTTGCAGATGAAAAAACTGAGACCCAGAGAGAGTAAAAAAAAAAAAAGGTCTTTAGAGTAGCAAAGCCATTCAGCAATGGTGTGGAGCTTGGAAGCCAGGTCTCTGACTCCAAGTGCACAACAGCCCAAGCTACTTCAGGTGGCTTGGCCATCCCACTACCTCTTTTGAGGCCCAGAATATTACATACTATCCAAGGGATTCCCTTGGAAAGGAGAATACATAATAAAAGTCTGAGTCACACTCACACCAAGGCCTGTCTGACTCCCAAGCCCATGCCCCTCTGCAACACCAGGCTGCCTGCTCTTTGCTTTCCCAACCACAGGCCCACACTTAAAATGCAGAGATCTATCTACCTCCTACCATCATGTTCTCACCTCTGGGCCATAGAATCCTTTCAGCAGCCGCCGGGGCCCTGGCATCCCAGGAGGCCCGAGGAGGTGGGCAGTGACAGTGCCCTGTTCTGAACCACCAAGCCCCGCCAGCAGCACTTCATAGTGCAGATGACAGTGCGCATCCAGGGAGAGCCAGGCATGCCCGGCTGCCTGGCTCTGCACAGGAGGTAGCACCAGGGCTCCTGCTAGGGGCACAGGCAATGCTGGGTCCAGATACAGGAGAGACAACAGATGAGAAGGTGGTCTAGAGCAATCCCTTACTCCCAGCATTCCTCATCTACCCCAACATAGACTGGAATGCACTGTCAATGGGCCCAGCCTGGGAGCAGCAAGCTTTAGACTCCTATACCATGGAACATGGAGGGTCTGCCAACAGAAGCACCCCCACCCCCACATACATTCCCACCTTCTCCAGAAGCCAACCTGGATCTCAGGCACAGGAAGACCCTCTGGAACTATCCCTCACAGGCCTGAGTCTAAGGTCATAGGATACAGAAAGTCAAGCTGACCCTGGAACACTCACTATCATGGCGGGCACTGTGCCCACTATAGGGTAGGGAGGCAACGTGCCCCCGCAGTTCTCCATCTGGGAAGTCCTTAGTGCCCACATTCAGGAACAGCTCATTCTGTAGCAGCATATGAGCCCCTCGGGCACCCAGCCCAGGGCAGACACCCACAGCCTGCATGGCAGAAAAGGATGAGTCCCCTCAGTTCTCATACAAGCTTCCATGTTTTGTGCCCCCAGTTCACCCACACATATTTCCACGCACCAGTAACACTGGATGAGAACCTTGCAGGCCCAGTTTATATCCTCCTCTCTATCACTTCCTAACTATCTAACCACCTTGAAGAGTTACTTAACCTTCAATTCACTTCCTCAGTAACTCAGTAATTATTATATGATTCGATTGTACTGGCCTCCTTAACTCCTCTCATTTGATTTGACTGTGAGCCGGCTGAAGATAGGAACAAGGAACAGGGACCACCTCTGCTTTTCTTTTCTTTTTCTTTTTTTTTTTTTTTTTTTTTTTTTTTTTTTTTTTTTTTTTTTTTTTTTTGGTACTGGGGATTGAACCTAGTGGTGTTTAACCACTGAGACACATCCCCAACAATTTTTTTTTTTAAACTGGGTCTCAATAAGTTGCTTTGGGCCTTGCTAAGTTGCAGAGGCTGCCCTTGAACTTTCAATCCTCCTGCTTCAGCCTCCTGAGTCACTGGGATTACAGGCATGCACCACCATGCCCAACCCCCACATCTTATTTTCTTTGTACTCTAGTAATCTTTGGGGATTACTAAAAATATATCAAAGGAATAAATGAATCAATAAGAGTCTGTGAGTGAGTGAAGGATACTGAATATCCCTGCATATCCAACCTGGCTTCCACATCCCAAGCACTGGCAGCCCTGGTACATGGGCCCTGTAGCCCAGCTCTGCCTGGAGCCTCACCATGTGTCCTCCTGGCTGGAGTCCAGCCATGTGGCACAGAACAGTGCGCTGATTCCTCCGCTGAGGCTTGGTCTCAAGTGTCATGGCCACCACCTCACTGCCTGTACCTACCACTTGCACCTGGTGGGCAGGATGGGGAAGGGCAAATTGCATTAGCAGAGAATGCCTAGGACCTGAACCACTACAAGTCAAGGCCCTGTCCTGTTGCCCTTACCACCTCCTGCAACCCCTAACACTTACCTGGTAGATCAAGGAGCCATTTCCTAGCAGTGTGAGGCTGGCTGAGCCAGCAGCACCCGTCTGGACTGGAATTAGGGCATCAGCCCCACAAAGGATGCTCTGTAGGACTGTGGAGGCAAGACAGGCTTGCCCCATGGCCACTCATATCCTGAAACCCCAGAATATCTCCCACATCCACCCTGGCCTCTTCCCTGGCACTTGTTTGTACTCTCAGGTGCCAGGGCCCACCCTGCCTCACCATCGCAGCTCTGTCTGGCAGCAATGTGTCCACTGATACGCAGTTCTGGCCCATCTGCCCTCTCCAGGGCCATCTGCAACTCCCCCAGCACCAGCCAGTCCATCTCCTGGGCTGTCAGGCTGGGCAGCACCTCAGCAAAGCCTGGCTCCTGGGGACAGATCAGGGTATAGTAGGCAATAGCAAGAGGCCAGAGCAGGTGGCAGCAAGGGTCAAACCCTCCCTCACCTGGGCTGAGGCATTGGCCTGGAGCTCTCTCAATAGCTGGCCCTGGTGTAGAATCTGGAGCCTCAAGGGAACTTTGGCTGGTCCTATAATGGCATATATGTGGACATTTCTGAGATAGCTACCCTCCCTGCCCTCTCTCGTGCTTTCCCCACTCCACTTACCCACACTCCTGGGTTCCAGCAGACCCCGGAAGAGCAGCAAAAAATGCAAGGAGTCTTCTGTGTCACTGAGGGTGAGCAGGGTGATGCCCCCTACCCCCTGCTGTTGTAGGCCTTCCAGAGTCAGGATGGCACTGAAGGTCTCTGAGGGAGGGAGGATGGTGAGACCCCATTAGAAAATCCCCTCATCAGGCCACCCTGGTCCCTGGATGAGAAAGCTCAAATCTTCAATTCAAGGGCTGCATGTTCCCCTTACCTGCAGCCAGGGCCCGGTGCCGAATGAGAGGCCCCCAGACCTCCCCTGAAGGGTGAGTGGGTGTCACAAGGGCCACATGCAGCTGTTCTGCCCTAAGGAGACGCAAAGACAACCTAGGCACTGCCCGCCACACCCCACAGACCTGTAGCAGAGGAACAAGAAGGCCCACACTCAGATGGTATGCAGGACAGGCCAGTTAAGAGGCCCAGGCCTGGCAAGGAAGGAATATGGACAGGAGCCCCAGGCCCTCCTAAAAAGCTTTAAAAAGCGCCCAGGAGCCAAATGCTTGGGTTCAAATCCTGGCTCCACCACTTACTAGCTGTGTGACCTTGAACAAATCACATTCTGCTACTGGGCCTCAGTTCCCTCATCTGTAAAATGGGCATCATAATGTCAGCCTTCCTCCCACTGGGCTGTTCTGAGGACCGAAAGAGGCAATGCAGAGCATGCTCTCAGCACAGTGACCAGACTTGATAATCACTCATAAATGGCGTCATCTCACCAGGCCATCTTGGGTGGGAGATGCAGGGTGTTCAAAGAGGATGCTGCCGGTGGAATCTGAGAAGCGGATCCTGATGGGGCGGTCCAGCCTGGGAATGAGAGGTCCAGTAAGGCTGGACCCAGAACCTAATCCTAAAGCAAACGCCCTCCCCCCACACACACACATCGCACCGGTTTCCCAGTTCTCCTTCCCTTCCCTCAGCAGACGGCTCCTCCCTTCTTCCCCTTTTGTCACCTCCGGTAGGAGATGGAGAAGCGCAGGCTGGAGCGCAGCAGTGAGACTCGGGCACGTGCCACTGCCTGCGACCTCGGCCCTATCAGCAGCGCCACGAAGTCTGCCAAGGGAGGAAGATGGCCTGAGCACTGTCAACCATCGCTGGTGGCTGCCCTAAGGTCTACCCTCCGCACACTCCACCGGCTCCTACCGGTGTGACCATCAGCGCGCGCCCGCTCCTCAGCACCGGGCTCCCCGCTATCACTGTAACTGCGGTGCTCCGGATCTCTGGGATATTCAAAAGACAGGCCGGGTGGCTGCTGTTCCGGATTGCTGCGCTCTGTGCCAGAGGTAAGAGACACTGGCTACAGCAAGTCCCCCTAATCCAAGCAGCCCAGGACCACAGTATTGCGACTGTTTCCCTCCCCTTATGTCAGAGCCGCACTTACCCTGGGGGCAGGTCTGGCAACAGTGTCCTGGCAGCTGGCGCGGCTGCCCACAGGCCAGTATTGGGCACTCAGGTTTGATGTTCTTGCAGCTGACCCTGCCAGGGCCCCTCCCACGACGACCCCACTGTGGCTGATCTCAGAAAACACGGAAAATTCAAGTGAATGCAAGATGTCAGACTGTTAGACCCCAGGGCAAGAAGGGAGAGTCTAGGGACCAGCGCAAAGTCCACCGGCAGAGACAGAAAATTCTGACATTTACAGGCTGAAAGACAAGTTGCTTCACTTTTTCGGGCCTTGGGGTCCTGATCTAGAAAATGGGATAATAGTGGTATTTATGTAGCAAAGTTGTAACAGTAGTTAAGTGAGAGAGGAAAGGCAGTTGGTTCAGAACCCGACACAGAGTGGGCGATCAATAATAGCCAACACCTGAGACTTGAAGGGGGTCGATTCCGGCTTCCTACACCCGATAATATATCCCAAATATCCCAAGTCTTCCTCCTGAGAAACCCAGAGTCTACTCCGACGTCTCAGAACCCCAGAGCTTCCCTACCCTCAAGGGCTGGGGCGGCGGCCGAAGGGTCCACTCACCGCCTCACAGGCGCACAGAACGCAGCGCATCACTCCGAAAGGCTCCCCCAGGTCTGGGTGCCACGTCTCGTCTAAGGCATAGACCTTCCCGCCGAAGGAACAGCCTGCAGGGACGGGCTTGGCTGGCGGCCGCTGTCCGGCTCATGCAGTATGCCTGCCTTGGGGGCTGCCCGCCCGGGCCTGGGTCCGCTGGCACGACGCCCCTGGCGGCCCCTGCCCACCGCTCCAGCCCGCCGGCTGCGCCAAGCCACCTGCGTCGGGGCCCCGTCCCGAAGGGTGCGAGGTTGCCCAAAGCCGGACCCACATCCCGCTCCTCCCCCCGGGCGCCCACCTACCTGCCGCTCCCCGAACCGGCAGCGGCTCCTTCTCGGAACGGATGGGCAGCGCGGGGGGCTCCGGGCCAGCGCCGCGGGCCGGTCGGGAGCCGAGCAACAGCAACCCGAAGAGCAGCAGAGGGGCCGGCGGGGCCGGGAGGCTCGGCATGACGCGAACGGGACAGCTGGGGAGGCGGGCGGGAGGAGGGAGCAGGAGCGGGAGGAGGGAGGAGGGCTGGGCCGGGGGCGGTCCGGCGGGAGGGGGCCGGGGCCAGGGCCGGGGCAGTGCGACCGGGGGCTAGTTCGGCTTTCTCAGAGTCGGCGCCGGGCCGGGTTGGGAGGGAGGAGCGGCCGGGAGGAGCGCAGGCGGGCGGGCGCTGACCCGGGCCGTACTCGGCTCTAGTGCCCGGGGCGCCGGCTCTGGCCCGTTTTATGCCCGGCGCCCGACGCCCCGGCCGGGGGCCTCCTCCTCAGCAAACGGGGCGGCGGCGGCGGCTCGGAGAGGGGCCGGGCTGAGCCCGGGGGGTCCGGCCCAGCAGCAGCGGCCGGGATCGCGAGTGGGGGAGGGGAGGGAGGGGCTGGGTCCGGGCAGGGGAGGGAGGGAGGGACTGGAGAGAGGGGGGGAGCGAGGGGGTAGGGGGAGGGGAGGGACCAGGGGGCGCGAAGAGGGGGAGGAGAGGAAGCCTGGAGCCCCCCGGCCCCCCCCGCCCGCGGCCACAGGACGGCTGGACCAGGAGATGGGTGTCCAGCCCAGGACCAGATCCTCAAGGCCAGGAGGGGCCGAGGCTGGGCCTGAGGCCTGGACCAGTCACTGGACAAGAACGGGATTCCTGCTTGAAGGATGAAGACTTGTCTTTAAGGATGACAATTGATTTCTTACTCTGGGCCCACAGTAACCCTCTTCCTTTGGCCCTGCCTCTCTTGCTGCCTATGCTGTGTCCCTTCTTCCCCACTAGGTCTATCCTCATTCTAGAGGTTCCCAAGACAGAGACTTGGGCAGAAACAGACAGTGTGACACCTTCAGTTGAGTGACAGTTTTCCTCTCCATTGTAACCTGTCCTCAAGCCCATTCAACCATGACCCTCTTGCTTTCTCAACTTTTTCCTTCACCCAAGGGACCCTCTTCCTCTCCAGCCCACCCCTAACCTCCTTTGTCTAGGTTTTCTGTCTTGTGTCCCTGACCCCTCCCACCCCCACACACCCCCCATCCTCCCAGCTATCCCAGCACCCTCCTTCCTAATCTTGGGAGGCATCTTGTCTGGCTGAACTGGAGAATTCCGGGATCTAGGCCATACTCCTAGCAGACAGCCCCATCCTTGGAAGGAGGAACAAGAGCCTGAGGAAGAACTGGGAGGTAGCGGGTGGGAACAAGGTCTGGCCAAGAGGCCCCTGAGGACAGACTGTAGGGAGACTTGGGACCGAGAGGAAAGCAAAGTAGCTAGAGAAGGGGCCAAAGGAAGAGGGGGGCCAGCAGGAAGGTATTTGCGGGGGAGGCTCAACAGCTGTCTTTCCTAAGACAGGGACACATGGGCCTGGTTATACCTCTTGTCACATGTGGAGTGGTAGGAAATAGAAGAGGGCAAAAGACAGGGCAATCACAGGGCTTGGGCAGTTTAGCTGTCCAAGCCCCTGAGTGCAGCAGAAGAGCACCTGGACCCAGACTTAATCAAGCACATACCCCTCACCCTCCAGTTCCTTCAAACTGTCCACACCCTTTCCCCATAACATGGCCCCTAATAAGATCATTCTTCAATATAGGCAATGTTGGGTAGTTACAAGTTGAGATTCCCAAAGGAGTTGTAGGGGAAACCTGGATTTTGGCAGCTGGTGTGGTGTTCAGAGAAAAGAAATTTGGATAGCCAGGAACTGAAAACCTCATCAATCTAAAGCAAGGCATCCATGCCTCTTCCCCAGCACAAACATGTCCTGGACAAACCTCTACTCCTTTTCCATCTCTTCCCCAACCAGGTCCCAGGTTTCCATCTCCTAGGAAAACATGGATCCCCCTATACAAATCCTTCCTGTGGTGAGTGTGGGTGGAAGAGCCAGGCTCCATTAGTGGACCATGGTTCGGGCAGGGGCTCCAGGTCCAGCTTGGATAGGAGGAGAAGTCGTCACTTCCGGGGGCCTTCCTCAGTGTCTGGTGGCTCTCTGCTCTCTGATTGGACAGAAGTGGCCCGGTCAAGCCAGTGACCCCACTGCAGTGGAGGGGCTGTGCCCCAACGCCACATGTCTTCCTACTCATCTGCTCCCCAGAATGCTGTCTGCTGTGCACCTGGGTCTTTAAGCCCTTCACCCGGTGAGTGGCAAGCAGGGTTTGGGGTTCAGTGCCAGTACAAAACACAGGAAAGAAGAATTGGGCTCTTTCTGGGGGAGGGGCAGGCAAACTGGAACCTACAGGCACTGACCTTTGTCGAGAAGAGTGGAGCCTTCCCAGAATGGGAGGAGCAGGACAGAGCAGGGGTAGGGGGTGGGGTGCTGGTTTCTGAGGGACTGATCACAGAGTTGGTGGAATATAGCACAGGCCTCACTGGATCTAGGCAAAGGGGACATGGGCCCAGGGAGAAAATAAGAAAGAAGGTGCATGTAGGGTTAGAGAACAGAGCACTAAAATAGACACAGTTCCAATCCCCAGTCTTACTCGGTCATTCTTTGTTAGCTAATAAAGTTCTGAATCCTGGGGCTGGGGAAGCTGGGTCAGGCAAGCCAGGGCACAAAGACAGGGTAAAGGGAGGAGGGCTCATGCATGTTGACAGACCTACAGGAAATCCCAATATTGAATCAGGTGCAGGCCTCTTTGCACAACTTGTGAAAAGAGGAAGAAGCCATGTGGGGGGTCCTGATGGAACCAGAAGGGGTCTGTAGAGGGGGCAGGGAAGCAGGTGTAGCTATGAGACAGATGCTTTGGCCAGTGTCTAAGGTGAGGTAAGCCATGTAGGGTGAGCATCACCTCACTCAGCAGGTGCCCATTCCTGGGCCACTTGCTTCAGGAAGGAAATCCCAGGACTGTTAGCCCACCTTTTTGACTTGAATAACAGGATATTTCAGAACTTGGAGTGTGAAGGAAAACTCCAGGAAGCTATATGTGTGGGGTAAACAGGAAAAGAATGAGAGGTTAAGGTCTATAGTGCTGCCTTCCTCCCCTCTCCCCAGTACCATGGATTGAACCTAGGGGTACTTTACCACTGAGCCACATCCCCAGCCTTTTTTATTTTTTATTTTGAGACAGGGTCTCGCTAAGATGCTTAGGGCCTCACTAAGTTGCTGAAGCTGACTGAACTTGCAATCCTCCTGCCTCAGCCTCCCAAGTCACTGGGATTAAGGGCATGCACCACCCCTACTACCTTTTAATCCATGTCCTCTGGTGGTCCCAATTATATCTTTGTCCAATACTCTTCCTCAACCCCATTCCCCAACACCAAAGCCAAACCTCAATACATTATACGTGTTTGCAACTTCCTGATTCTGGCTTTATATTTTATATTCCATTTTCCACTCTTCTCCAGGTTTGCACCACAGTACTTCTCTTCTCTAACTCCATCCCAGATTTCCTCCAACCTAACATCAAGGTTGCTCAGAATTTCAGACCAATAAAAGGACGTGTGTGTATGCACCCACTTGTGCACATATCATATTCTGCTGCTCTTGTTGTGTATGGGGTGGGGGAGCCGAGACCATACCAGTTTCAGAGTCACTGAGGAGCTCTGACAAAGAAGAGACACCATATGCTGCAATCACAAGAAAACATGGGAGCAGTCAGAGCTTTAGCAGCTGAGAGCAGGTCAGCAGCTCAAGCTCTCCCAGCATCTGTTCCCCCTGCCAGGCAGTCTTTCTTTTTCTTGAAATTTGATAAAATGTTCACTACTCTTGTCACTTTCAGAATAGATTCCAGACAGTCTTCCTAGACCCACCTGTGTCCCACCTCACTCTGCCCTGAAGTGTAAAGAGCCCAAGTCGCCTCCATGGCCCCAGGAAGGATTCAGGGGAGAGGCCCCCATACAGGGAGCCACTTCAGCCAGACACCCCAGCCAGAATGGAGCTGACTGGTAAGATCACACCTGAGGGGTTGGGTCCAGACTGAAGCCTGGCAGGGAGAAAAAAAAAAAAAGAGGCATGCTGCAGGGGTGGGGAACTGGGGAACCCAATCCCTGAGGAGTAAGGTATATCTGAGCAGCAGATTCCCTAGATTTCAGGTCTGGGTCCTAAATGGGATTTCCTGGACCATCAGCCAACAATGATTTCTTCCTTATCCACCCCTTCAACCTCACTTCTCATCTAAGAATTGCTCCTTGTGGTCATGCTTCTCCTTACTGCAAGACTAACTCTGTCCAGCCCGGCTCCTCCTGCCTGTGACCCCCGACTCCTAAATAAACTGCTTCGTGACTCCCACATCCTTCACAGCAGACTGGTGAGAATTCCCAAACACTAGCTCCTCTATTCACTTAACTGGTAAGGTTCCCTCCCCGACATCATTTCCTCTCACTCCCTGACCGATAACTATTCTCCAGTATTGCCTTTGGTATTCCACTGCCTACTGACCACCACTCCGTAGCAAGAATTGTGATTTGCACTAGAGCCTAAAAGCCCTGGTCTGAACACAGTGCTTATGGAAGACCATCCCAATCGCTGGGTCACCATACCCCTCTCTATTTCAGCTCCCTTCTCCCCCACACATCTTTCTCAACAGAGCCAGTGCCCAGACGTCAATCCTTTGTCCACCCCTGTCCTGCTGCCTGCTGTGGACTTTAGTTTGGGAGAATGGAAAACCCAGATGGTAAGAAAGCCATTCCAGGAATCTCTGAGCTGGGGGTGTTACTCAGTGGTAGAGTACTTGACTAGCATATGTGAGACCCTGAATTTGATCACCAACACCACAAAAAAAAAAAAAAAAAAAAAAAAAGAAAGAAAGAAAGAAAAAGAAAAAAAGGAAAGCCATCCCTAACCTTGGCTTCTCAAATTCCTATTAGTATTCAGGTCCGTACCGCTTCCCATGGATCCTTCATAATTCTTGAGATCTCTAAAAACATCCCATCTTCAGCTTGGCCACCCTAACCCAATCTACATTCACCTATGATGGTATCCAGTGGGCAAGATGATGGATTTCAGGCCCAATATATTAAACAGATTCAAAGCTGGGCTGGAGCGGCGGCTCAGTGGTTACGGCACTTGCCTTGCACGTGCAAGTACACTGGTTCAAACCCCAGCACCACATACACAACAAAGTTTCCAAGCAACGAAAAGTCCATGAAAAACTAAATAAAACTGATTCTGTCTTTCTCTCTCTCTCACTGTCCCTCTCTCTTTAAAAAAAAAAAAAAAATTAAAATATTTAAAAAAATAGATTCAAAGCTGAACACTGTGAAAAACTGGATAAAAGTCTCTCATGACCATGCCTTTGATCTAAGCCAACCTTCTTAAGTTGGCATGGAGAAGTTAAAATTGATCTGCTATCCATAGATGACACAAAGCTGGGAAGCACCACTAATATAACACAAGTCAGAATCATGATTCGAATCACTAAGCACCTAGGTAAAAAACATCTGTAATCTCAGTAGCTCAGGAGGCTGAGACAGGAGGATAGCAAGTTCAAAGCTCGCTTCAGCAACTTAACAAGACTCTGTCTCAAAATAAAAAACTATAAAAGGGCTGAGGATGTGGCTCAGTGGCTAAGCACCCCTAGGTTCAATCATCAGTACCAAAAATAAATAAATAAAAAATAAACCCAAGGTGTAACTTAACAAAGACATATGTAATTCTACATGTGTAAATTGAGTAAAATCCTATTCCAGCTTTCAGGCCATGATACCTGCTTCCCTCATTTAAGCTCCTACCCCTAGCACTTCCTATGACCCCAAACTTAGCAAATAATGATACTATTGAAGCAGTTGTTTTTATTTTTATTTTTCTTTCTTTTTTGCAGTGCTAGGCATTGAACCTAGCATCTTGTGCATGCTAGTCAAGTACTCTACCATTGAGTTATATCCTCAATCCTGAAGCAACTGTTTTTAAAGCTAGCAATTACTGACTTTTGATGTTTAGCATCCATATTATGGAAATATTCCTAGAGAACTCTATTTTGAGTTGGTTGCACTTAAAAACTACTGGTTTGACTACTGAACATCCTCCTCAAGACACATACTAATTTATTAAGAGTGACCATATTAAACTAACATGTGTCCAGAAGGAAGCAACCTGAATAGTGAAACATTGAAAAGATGTTATATGAGACATGGTTTTAAATTAAAAAAAAAAAAAAGACAAACCTGTCTGATTATCTTGGAGAAAAGTAGTAGTCTTGTAGTACATTAAGAAGTGCTTCCACTTGGCACTCAGGAAACCTACTAAGATGGAGCCCTCACTGGCAGGTCAACTCTTCTACCCCCAAGATCCCTAGAATCCCCTTCCTTTTCTCAGGTATGCTAGGAGCACTGGGTCAGGGCAGAAAGACAGTTCCTATGGATCACCATTCCAGCTCTTGCATTTATTAAGTCCCTTCCCTTCATCTTCAGGATCATTATGAGTGAGCCTCAACTCTTCATTTAATTTAAAAATGCTATAGTCCTAATGTTTTGTAGCAGAAAGAGTAGACTTACAGCACTAGAATCAAGAGTTGTAAGTTATAATAGGGCAGAACTTTCTGACTGAGTCTGTGTAAGAAGACCAGGCTAGGTTGGCGGACAGTGGAGTTATTGAAGCAGAGGCCGACGACCAATTGTCGGGAGACTGTGAAAGAATTCCTGTGCTGGGTGGGACTCTGATCCTGTCCAATTCTCAGCTCCTATGATTCATTCTGCTGGCTACTCCTACAGACTCCCCACCCGCTATTAGCATGCCCTTTGAAGCCCTCCACTTCTTTCTTCCATCTCTTTCCCAGGAGCAGACCAAGGCACAAGACATTCTAGGAGCAGTGACTCTTCTACTGGAGGGAGTGATGGCAGCACGGAAACAGCTGGGTCCCACCTGCCTCTCATCCCTCCTGGGACAGCTTTCTGGACAGGTCCGACTCCTCCTTGGGGCCTTGCAGGGCCTCCTTGGAACCCAGGTAAATCCCCAGTTAAGGGATCCATAGAAACCGTCCTCTCTAATTCAGTCTCCCTAAAAGACCTAAAGGAAGAAAGGGGATTCTAGGGATCTTGAGAGTAGAATAATTGGTCTAAGGAGTGCTCCCTCCCAGCCATAATGCTTGGGTGCTGACATCCTATCTGTCCTACACAGTAAAGGCCTGATATCTAGGCCTGGTCTCTGGATTTAGGCCCATCCTCTGCCCTCAGCTTCCTCCACAGGGCAGGACCACAGCTCACAAGGATCCCAATGCCATCTTCCTGAGCTTCCAACAACTGCTCCGAGGAAAGGTGCGTTTTCTTCTGCTTGTAAGAGGACCTGCCCTGTGTGTCAGGCGGGCCCTGCCCACCACAGCTGTCCCAAGCAGTACTTCTCTATTCCCCATACTGAAAAAGCTCCCAAACAGGACTTCTGGATTGTTGGAGGCGAACTTCAGTGTTTCAGCCAGAACTACTGGCTCTGGACTTCTGAGCAGACTGCAGGGATTCAGAGCCAAGATTCCTGGTCTGTTGAATCAAACTTCCAGGTCCCCACATCAAATCCCTGGATACCTGAACAGGACACACAGACCTTTGAATGGAACTCATGGACTCTTTCCTGGAGCCTCACCTGGGACCCTAGAAGCCCCAGACATTCCACCAGGAACTTTGGGCACAGACTCCCTGCCACAAAACCTCCAGATTGGATTTTCTTCTTCCCCAACCCATCCTACTACCGAACAATACACACTCTTCTCTCCTACACCCCCCTTACCCACCCCCACGGTCCAGTTCCACCCCCTACTTCCTGACCCTTCTGCCAACCCTACCAACTCTCTTCTAATCAGAGCCCACTCTCACTCTCTGAATCTGTCTCAGGAAGGGTGAAGTATGCAAACACTGCCAATATCAGCAGTGTCTCTCAAGTGCAGATCCCTTCCTGGGAGAGGCCCTGGGATACAACTGCAGCTATACCAGATGGCCTTCTTCCACCTGAAAGCCAAAGCCCTGGTAAAAAAGGGATTGTTTTTCACTGTATATTATAAAACTTCAGAAGTTATTTTTTTAAGCTATCAACAACTTTCCTCAGAGTAGCTAGTTATCTTTGGTCTATTTTCAGCATAAACTCACAAATCACTAATTCTCTATATGCTTTTTATTCGTACAATAATTCTGCAAAGGCCTGTTCTGCCTTACCTTTGAACAGAGATAGAGACTATCCTTGTGTCACAAAACATAAAGGGTAGTTTCCTTTGCTTCAAGTATAAGGCCCTTCAGACCTCATTCCCCTTACTATCATTCTCAATGGGACTGTTTGGTCCTCTATTCTTAAGAGACCCTTACTTTTGATAAATGAATAACAGGTGTCTCTGAGAAAGTTTGTCCCTATAAAATAGACAAAACACCCTGTAAAAGAATAAATGAGAACATCCAAAAGCTAACTAAAAGCAAAGGAAAGATGTTCTTCAGAAGGGTTGCCCCCCATGCAACTCCACCTCCTAAGAAAGCTAACAGGAAGCCTTGGAGACCCTCACCCCCAAGGTAAGGCTGCGCAGACAGTTCAGTAAAGACCTGAATGTGACAGCTGAGCAAACAGCTAGCCCTTCAGCAGCACAGCAGGAGGCTTTGCCAGACTTGGGCTCCTGCCTCCCTCCTGTGGAGGTCAGAGGGAAGTGCAGAAGTGGCAGGAGTCAGGCTTCTGGAGCTCACACAGCAGGAGGACAAACACAAGTGGAAGGCTCACTTCTCAGTCCCCACAAGTGCATCTAAAAAGCAGCCCTGTATGATCACCACAAATCTTACTAGGTAGGGATCACTAAAAAAAAGGTAGGGTTGCTGCGCACAGGGGCGCACACCTGCAATCCAGCTACTCAGGACACTGAGGCAGAAGGATCTCAGTTGAAGACCAGCCTCAGTCTCAAAGCAAAACCAAGACCCTGTCAAAAAAAATGGTTGGGATGTAGTTCAGAGGTAGAGCACTCCTGGGTTCAATTCCCTGTACTGCAGGGGGAATGGGGGAAGAATCTTTTGCAAATAAGTGCTCAGGAAGGAGAGGTTTATGCTGCACAGAAAGGTCCACTTGCTACCTGTAGAGGTTCCCATATGAAAACTAGTGGGAGCTTTTTCCTCTCCCCCATTCCAAAGGAAGAGAAAGGCTACCATGTAGGTGGATGAGCCAGGAATCCAGGGTTCCAAACACTGGCACAAATACCCCCAGGATCCACAAAGCCAGTCCCAAAACACTAGAGTGAAAGTCAGCAACCATACATATATTCCTTTTTTTTTTTTTTTTTGGAGACGAGGTCTGGCTAAATTGCTGAGGCCAGCCTTGAACTTGAGATCCTCCTCCTGCCTCAGTGTGGGATTACAGGTATACACCACCACACCCGGTTTCTATTCCCTTTCTTAATGCTCACACAACTCGGTAAGGTGACTATTACCATCTCTATTTTAAAGATGAGGAAACTGAGACTTGAAAAGCCAGGTAAATTCCCAAGGTCACAGTCTATGAGCAGGAATAGAAGCGCCCTAGACTGATTCACTCTCAAGCCCAGTCCCCTCAGTGTAGTGCACTGTCCAATATATTATGTAGCAGTTCTATTTACTGGAAAAGATTCCCAAATCCTTAGGGAGTAAATACATCAACTGTTAATGAGGCACTTAATCAATAAGCTATATCTGCAGTCCTTTTTATTTTTTGAGACAGGGTCTAAGTTGCTGAGGCTGAGCTGAATTTGTGCTCCTCCTGCCTCAGCCTCCCAAGTCACTAGGATTATATACTAGCTACATCCCCAGTCATTATTAATGAATTCTGAGTGGAAAACCTAAGCTCTTGGTGGGAGTGACCAATTTAGACATCTTCCTGGGCAGAATAGTTACCACAGAGAAGCAGTTAACAAATGCACAAGGCTGGGTTGTTGCTTAATGGTAATGTGATTGCCTACCATGGCCAAGGCCTTGGGTTCCATGTCCAGCACTGCACAAAAACAAAACCACCACAAAAATCAACACACAGCTCAAAAATTCTGTCCAAATCTCAGATGCTGTCAGTTCTGCATAGGAGAGAATTAGTTCAATCATACTACAAATTCCAGAGTGCAGTTAATGAAATGGTTAGTGGAAATTAAATACTAAAGTATGTTAAATTTAATGATTAAAAAATATAACATATGAAACACTTCATGGCATATGAAAAAGCCAACACCCAGGATAAGATATGCCAAAGGACCAAAGAATTATGGATTCTTGGCTCAGTCAGGAGATAAGGATGGCAAAAATGCAAATATAGTCAGTAAGTTCCAGACATCTGATACTGGCATTTAATTTACTATAATTCAGGACAAAAATGCAAACAAGCTCATTGTCTTTTCCAGTGTGAATGATTCTGCCCCTACTAAGAATTTAACCTACATCAGGGGTAGAGTGCTTGCCTAGCATGTATGAGGCTGAGTTTCATGCCCAGCACCAGAAAAGAACAATAATCCCTGGGGTAAGAAGTGTAGCACATGCTTAGCATATATGAAGCCCTGGATTCAATCCCCAGAACCAAAAATGAAAAATACTAAACCACTTCCAAATCATTCATTCCATCTGGCTGATTCCATGCCTTCTTTCCTTTATATATACACACACACATAAAGAAAACAAAACAAAACAAAAACCTTTACAACCAGAACACTCTTATCCCTGTTTTACTTTATACTAATTCTCTTTCGTTTGCTACCCCCAGACAACCAGGACGGGCTGATATAATATCCTACAATCTATACCTGGTAATTAGGTTCTCCCACTCTAACCAAATCCATCTCTCTCCAACCCTTCAAGAAAACCTGACCCTGTGGAAAGGGTCTAAGATTCCAGAAAAATTCATCCCAAACCCCCAAGGCATCTGCTTCTCCTTCCCCCACACCACCTATGGTAAGGGGGGAAAAAAAAACCACCTTCCCTCCTCCCTGCTGAGATCATTCTTTTCAACCTATTTCCCTATATACTATTTCTCATGCCTCAAGTAAAGACCTGAAAATACTGGGGAAGGATACACCCAGGCATACCAGCAGGAGGACCATTCTGTGGCAAAACCAGGCTGGAGCAGTGGCTCAGCAGTTACGCACAAGGACGTGGTTTTGAACCCCAGTACCACAGCGATAAAAGCCACATGACAAATCTAAATAAAACTGACTCTTTCTGAAAGAAAAAAAAAAAAAAGATAACTGCTTAATACACAATCTTTAAAAAAAAAAAAAAAAAGGAGAGAAAGACTCAATGAAAGAATCAATTTTATTTATTTTTCCATCTGGCCTTTGTTTCTCTGACACCTAGTTGTGTATGTGGTGCTGGGGTTTCAACCTGGGTCCACACACTTGCCAAGCGAGCACTCAACCACTAAACCACCACTCCAACCCCCACAATCTTTCTGAATTATTACCTTAATTTCCTAGGGGAAGAGTCCCATATGCTTTCTTAGAGACCTCTAATGCCAGGTTGACGAGCCAGCTCAGAGAGTCCTTGTCACCATCACCATTTCCTTAACTTTTTTCTTCTTCCACTTCTAAATTAGTGACTCGCAGTTAGGCTGCTCCATTGTCCTGGGCATGGGCTCTAGACTGATAGCCTAATTGATATTGCTGTCCTGTCCACTTCACTGGTCTGTGCAGCAGCTCCCAGTTAAGTGTCATTGGTAAGAACCACTACCATTTATCTTCCCTCCCAGGACGCCACTGGAACATGGAGCAGAGAGCCAACTCCTCCCATGCTTCTATAATCAAGTCCTCTCTTCCTCCTCTCCTCAGTCACACCCCAAGTCCATGTCTAAAAGCCTCCACCCAAAGCTTCCACAAAAATGAACTTTTCCAGGCTATGCAAGTAACTCATTCAAGTCAATGTGAACTGACTTCCTGGTGACTAAAAGTGTTGGAAGGACACAAGCAGGGCTCCTTGCCAACTCAAAATTCTATGCAAAATGGGTGGTATCTTCCAGGCCTGGGGTATTACTCTCAGGAACCAAAGCACAACATTCTCTGCCTACAGAAAAATTACACTAGAGGAAAAATGCTGGAATAGTCAGTCAGAAAACAGAGATAACCCTAAACCCAGAAAACAAAAGGCTGGGATTGGGATAGATCCTATGTCAACACATGGCCATCTGGCTGTGGGCCAGAAACATACCACAGACAATTTGAAAAAAATAATTTTAAAGAAAATGGTAATCTGTTAAAGAAGGGGGAAGGGAATAATCTGAAAAAGTAAAGTTTAATTAAAAAGTCATATACACAAAACAACTTCTGATTTGCCTTAAGCTCTCTCACTGGGTCTTTCACAGGCAAGTCAGTTTCCCATTCAGTTCTGACTAAAGATGCACCAACAGTGGCAGAAAGCCAGTTCCTTCTTAACCAGGGTTTAGCAACTTCTACTCAGGCTTGAACAATGTCCACGATTTGAGTAACCAAGCAGCAGGCTTGGCTTCCCTCGAGGTTCAGAAGGCCAGTTTCTTCATCAGCAGATAAACTCTGGAATCCACCTCAAATCCATGTAGGTTGTTGGCATCACCCTGCAGCCTCATGAGCAGACCCCCATAGGACACATAGGCAGAGCTGAAAAAGAAGGACCCCATCCCATGAATCTGAGCTCTGAGGCAGCTGCTACTTAGCAGCTCTCCATTCCAGCATATGGGGGAAAAAAAAAAAGGGTTCTGTCATTAATGAACCAAAAATTCAGACAAAGATGAATGCACAGATACATGCAAAGCAGTGCTCTTTATACTAGCAAAAGTGGAAAACACCTATATGCACAAAATCAGTGGAATAGCCAAATGAATTAAGATATAGCCATTTATCAGAATGTTACACAACTATTAAAAGTGTTTAGGAAAAGCTTTGCACAAACATGGGGAAACATGATACATATGTTAAGCAAAAAAGAGAAGAAAACATAATAACATGATCTCAAAGAAAAAAGTAGACATTTAGAAACAGCTAGAACATTCAAAACGTTTATGTAAAAGGCTCTTTCTGGGTATGAAATTACAGGTGGTGTTTGCTCTTTCACATTACTTCTCTGCTTTTCAAACTGCTTACAAAGAACACATATTGTTTTAATAAAATTTTAAAGAAAAGAAAAATTAGGCACGGAAACCAAAGAACTAGGGATTGGGTTACATAGTGGCAAAACACATATACACAAAAACAAAAACAAAAAAGCCTAGCAGTTTAATCACTTAATGCTGTATGCAGTTCCTGGGGAAGCCACTCTTCTTGGCACACCAGGATTATCAGTTTCTCATTTGGCCCACCAGGTCTTGAGATCCTGACAAAGGGCAGTAGGCAGTCAAAATTTCAGACAGGAAACTGTTCTAGGAACAGTTACTTTTGAAGTCCTAACTAGGTTTGAGGTGCTTAAGGAGAGGGGCCCAACACAGGAAGCAGGACCATGGCCCAAATTCTGTCAAGGAGGTGGAAAAGGATTCTCACCAGACTGTGGAACTTACAGGCGTGTTGCTGCTTCAGTAGATGTTTCATCCCCTTCGATCCTGTATACCTTCCCATACATAACATACTCAAACTGGTCAGCCCTGCAGAACAGTGGCAAAGTTATTCTTCTTAGTAATTAAAATATGAAAGAATATTTTAAAATGGTAACTGATAGCCAAGTATAGTAGCTGCACCTATAGTCCTAGCTAACTAGGTGGCTGAGACAGGATACTTTGAGCCCAGGAATTCAAGGCCAGCCTGCGCAACATAGTAAAACACCATCTCAAAAAATAAAAATAAAATAGTAACTGGTAACTAAGTGCCAGCATTATAATAAAAGATACCTTAGAAACATGATGTCTCAATCCTGTGAGCCAGGCATGACCATCTCTATCTCAATGAGAATGAAAGAGGTTAAGGTTATTCAAGAAATAAGTAGGACAGATGAGAACTGAACTCAGTGCAGCTCCAATGTCTTTCTATCACATCAAAATACAAGGCTTAGATAGCCTAGGTCACTCAATGGTCATTTCCTCAGCCTTCAAAAAGCTACAACTCAGGGCTGGAGCAGTGGCTCAGCGGTCACGGTGGGCGCTTGCCTGGCATGTGTGAGTACAGGAGTTCAAACCCTAGCACCACGTACACAACAAAGTCTTGAGCAACGAAAGCCACATGAAAAACTAAATAAAATTCTCTTTCTTTCTCTCTCTCTCTCACTGTCCCTCTCTCTTAAAAAAAAAAAAAAGGAAAGGTGCAACTCACAGTAAATACCTGTCTGAATTCTTTTTTTTTTTTTAAAGAAAGAGGAACAGTGAGAGAGAGAAAGCAAAAATCAATTTTATTTAGTTTTTCATGTTTTCATTGCTCCACACCTAGTTGTGTATGTGGTGCTCAGATTTGAACCTTCATACTCATGCATGCCAGGCAAGCACCGTAACCACTAAGCCACCACTTCAGCCCCTGACTGTCTGAATTCTTAAGTGCAGGAATTTCCTTAAGGTTACTCAGATTCTGCTGATAATCATTTATTCCAGGGATTAAATAAAGGTCTTTCTAAATCAGATGCAGTAGTACATGCCTGTAATTCCAGCTACTCTCAGGAAGTTGAGGCATTTCGAGGCCAGCCTGGACAACTAGCAAGACCCTGTCTCAAAATAAAATAAAAAGGGCTGCGGATGGAGCTTACTGGTAGAGTACTTGGCCTACCATGTAAGAAGCCAAGATCCAGGTCAATCCCATTTGGGGTGGGAAGTGGATTTCATATCACTTATCTACTTAAGTCCTCTGGGCATATTTCAATATTTAAAGTACTCTGTTCTTCACTCCCTCACCTGGAAGGCCTGTCATCTGTGGGGTTGTATTCACCATCATCCAGGGTACCATCTTCATACAAGGTACTAGCTATGACCAATCGGAACTTGTCACCTGAAAATAAAAGCAATATCTGAGAATGAAGAATGGAAGAAACTAAGAAGAGGAAAAAACCTCTTGCTATTGTCTGTGTTCAATACTCACCCAAGTCTACAGGATAAATCTGAATGTTTACATCTAAAATGAGGTCCATCTTGAAAGATTCACTCTCACAATGCAGTCGAGATACTGGGGAAAAAATAGAAAATAAGTGACAGGCATAATTACCAGGCCCAGGGCAAAACCTACAGATTCCAGTTTGGTGATTAACTGCAACAGAATTTTAGTCTAATCCAGTATGTATCCACTGGCCTCTCCACTGCTTTCACGGAAGTCCAGGTTCAATCAGAACCAGTTATGCAAGAAGGAAAAGGGCAAAACCCCAGAAAATAAAAAACATCCCCTGCAGCAAATAATATCTAAGCTCCAGGCCCCCTGAATGCTTAGGGCTTCACAAAGAGCTAAAGATTCTGGGGGCAATACAAGAATCTAAGTTAGAAAGTCTGACAACTCACTCTGTGGTCTCGGGTGGGTTACTTAACCTCTCGAATTAAAATGGGAAAGGCACCACCTCGCGGCGACTCTCGAGAGCAATGGATGAGGCAAAGTGTGTGTGAGGGGCGCACCGTATACCCCCGACTACAGAGTAGAGAGTGATTATAAAGATGCCCAGGAGTTTGCCGGCACCATAGCTGAAAACCACCCGGCACCAGGCACGGCGCGTGTAAAGCCAGGGAAAGCTGAGTCTCACTGTTCTCATTCATAAAATGTTTCCTGAGGGAGGTCCCTTCAGCAGGACCTGTCGCTTGGGGCTGGCCACGTGAGCTGGGTGGAGAGGGACCTCAGGGGCGTGCCCAAGGAGGCAGGCCTCTTCCTTTCTGCCGCTCCCACGTACCTTAACTTACCTCGGTCAAACTTCTTACCCTCCGGATCAATGTCTTTCACATCGAAAATATCCTCAAACAGGATGCCCGCCATTATGAGGGGGCCAAGAGAGCAGCAGAAGTGTGGACCGCGCGGCCACGACCGAGGGTTCGCTCACCCCCTCCCGCGGAGAAAAGAAGACCTCAAAAAAAGTGCAGCCCGAGGAGCAGCAACTCCGGAGCAGAATGACGCATGCGCGCCGACTTGCAGTAACGCAGTCACTTCCGCCGACTCGCCTTCGGGGCTTCTAAACTTCCGCCCCAAACGATTGCTTAGGAGAGACTGGCGCGTTGAGGGCGTGTCTCCAGGTTCAGGTGACACCCCCAGGGCGGGGACACAATAGGTCCCACCCCCAGGGTGGGGGCGCGGGTTCACGCGCTCCTCTGCGGCTCTGCTGCGCCCTCTTCAGAGTCCGAGACCCGAAAACTGGAATGCGAGGGGGCCTAACCCAGGCAAGGACCTTGATCCTTGACTCAGAGAAGCCCGGCCCTAGCCCTACCCTGCCGGTCCGCATGCCCGCTGGGGCACAGTCCGAGCCGGAGGCGGATAGAACAGAGTCCCGCCCCCAGAAAGCTGGCTTGGCAGGGCATAGTGCCCAGCCCCTTCAGCTGGCACTAAGGCCCCCTGGGCCGCCCTGGACCAGCTCGGCCCTGCTGGACGTCACCCGAGCCGGGTCCGTCCGGTTTGGGAATTTGCCATGATGTCACTGTAGAGAACAGAAAAGCCTGCACAGTCCCCTCCCCACCACTGCCCTCTTTGCTGGGCCCCGGTCCCCTCCCCACCACTGCCCTCTTTGCTGGGCCCCGCTCTCCTCCCCCTCCGCCCCATCCCACTATGCTCGCACTAACCCCCTCACACTGTGCTCTCCCAGAGAATTGCCCCTTCAACTTGGTATTGCTCTTTTCCCTACCACTGCCCTCTCCTGCACACTGATCTACATACCACTTCGTCTGGGCATTGTCCTCCCATCGGAGAGGTCTTTCCTCAAACTGCCCCTTCTTCTTGGGTGCCAGCTCCTCTCTCATATTGGCTCCTTTCTGGGCACTGACCCCTCCCCTAAGCACTCCCGTTGCCTCCCAAATGCCCCTTCATCCCGATACTGCATCCTCTTACAAACTGTCCGTTTCTTGAGCACTCCGCTCTCCCATGGATATAACTTTAACAATGCCCATCCATCCTGTACCCCACCCAGTTCTATCCTTCCAAGGACCCTGATAGAGAACGCGGAGCCCCAGAAAGCCATTCCCCCAACGCGGCTAGACGTCAGCAGCTACTCGGGTTTCTCGTTGGGCTCTGCCAGGTAGAAGCGACCTCTGCTCCCCCACACCCGCCTCCCGGGAGTGGCCTCCACAGCACCTACAACTCCCTTCCCTCAGGCCTCACCTCTTCCCGCGCCCTCTCCACCTCCACCCCCACTGCACACCCGCAGGCCCAGCAGCTCCAGATGTACCTCCTTGAGGGAGCCCCAAGGAAAGAAAGGAGACGGGGAGGGAATGAGGAAGGCGGCCTAGAATTCCCCTCTGAATCGCCACCAGCTTTGCTTTTCATTCTGGATGGGGCAGAGAGGACGTCCCAGACCCGCCTGAGCCGCCAGTTTCCTCCCTAGGAGCAGAGAAAAGGCTGCTCCTAACGGGTCGGCTCTTAAGATATCAATTTAGACGGTTTTGCAGCCCCTATCCCCAACCCTAGGAACCCCAACGTCTCTAGGGCCTCTAGCCCCGCGCAGACCGCTGCCGACCGGACCAGCCCCTCCACGTGCCAGAGGACCCGCCCTCGCCCCAGCCCCCGGTGCCCCAGTCCGTCTCCAGCCTCCAGCGGAGGGGGCGCGGGCTCGCGCTCAAAGCGCCCCCAGCCGGCTTTCTCCAGCCTGGGAGGCGGCCCAAGCGCAGACCCCTGCCGGGCTGGCCCGGCCCCTCCGGATGGGCCAGCGGGCGGAGCGGCTCAGAGGGCGCCGCCCTCGGCCCGCCCGCCGAGGAGGGGACGCGAGCCGGAGGCTGCGCCTGCAGCGCCGGCCCGGGACCCGCCGCACTCTGCACTCGGCCGCTCGGGCTGCGGGAACCGGACGGGTGCCTGCTCGGGCTCTGGAGGCTGGGAGCCGAGTCCAGGCCGGAGCCCGAGCGGCAGAGGGAAGCGAGAGGGCAGTGCGCGGAGATGGCGGCCACAGCGGCCGTGGCGGCAGAGGAAGGGATGGAGCCGCGAGCGCTGCAGTACGAGCAGACCTTGGTAAGTGGAGCCGAGCCGAGCTCTAAGGGGTGCACTTCGGCATAGCTGCTCCAGGTTACCCTAGGAAGCTCAAGGACCGGGAACCTGCCCTACCTCTGCCTCAGTCCTCTGAGCGGGGAAACTGAGGCTGAGGAGTCTGAGAGGCTGCAACGGCAAAGGGTTGAAAAGCTGCTTGCTACTGAGGTCGGGGGGCCTGTAGAGGACAATGACACCAAGTATTTATCTGCCGTGTCTCTCCATTCAACCCTACACCAACACGTTTTCTTTGCTCCTCTTCAAGCCCAAGCCTCAGCGCACCAGTACCCCTCCTCAGTGCTATTCACACCCTTTAACTTTCTCCACATTGCATCTGTCTTCACTATCCAATTATTCCGTGCCCCTGCCATGTGCATGACATTCTGCTAGGCATAGAATCTAGAGTGTGTAGATAGGTGATCAGACTCAAAACCCAGCTGCAGCTTCTGCCTTTGTGGATTCAAACCTCAGGACTGGCAGGAACCCCTCAGTCCAACCTCTGGGAAATAGTGGCCAGCCACCCTGGACAACAGGAGCTTTAGGGAGAATGGCTGAAGCAGATATGGGTGTGGGAATTGGGACCTTTGTCCATTATGGCCCTATATATGCAACCCCCACCCAACCCAGGGGTGTCCCTTGACCTCATTAGAAGCAGGGGTTCTGGGTTCTGAGCTGACTCATGGCCACCACTGGTACTTAGTATCTGAAAAGCTATTTGACCCTTCTGTCACTTGAGTGGGGTACCAAAGCACTAGGAAAAGGTTCGGGCCCTGTGGCTCCTTTTTAATCAGCCTGGACTGGAATTTGCCCAGGAGGGTGGCAGGGAGGAAACCTTTCCAGGAGGAGAGGGCCTGGGCTGTAACTGAGTCAGGGAGGTGCCCAATTGAGAGAGAGAGAGACTGGGAGACTGAATGAAACAGGATGACTGGGAGAGGTGGTAGATGTGGGAGTAGAGCAAAGGGAGCAGAACAAGCCCTTGGAATAGGGTAGGAGATATCTGTCAGTCTGCACAGGCCCAGGAGAGGAGCCCTGTTCATGGAGCCAGGCGCCCAACCTCCGAAATGGTGTCTCCCTTGTACTAGCCACATCTCCATCTCCTACCCTGGCAACTCTATCTCTGGAATGAGCTCTCAGGGTCAAGCTTTCTCCTGGCACTCTCTGCTCCAGCCTCTCCCCCTTCTCCTTCCTACCCTTTTGTCTTTGTCTCACCTCCCTCCTCCTACACTGTGTCTCTGTATACACTCTTATCCTCCTCACTGCTTTTTCCCCTCTCATTTTCTCTTCTCCTTCGTTTTCCCTGGCCTCTCTCTAGTTCTCCTCTGAGCTTCTTCCTTTCCTCACTATCTCTCACCCTCTCTCTGTGTCTCTATCTGTCCCTCCCACCCCCCCTCACACCCCAGCCCCAACAGGAGCCCTTTGTGTCCTGAAGCTCTGCGGGTGGCAGCCGGAATCTACTCCTCCCCACCCCCCAACACACGCCCAGCTTGGCAGGTCTAGCCACTGCTCGGCGACTCTCCCTTCCCATCACCCAGCATCTACAGTCAGGGCTTTGCCATCCACAGCCTCTGCGGTCCCCAGCCTGCCACTGGACTCAGGCAGCTCCAGAGTGAGGCTGAAGCCACCAAGCACTCTTCACCGTCCTGGAGAAGCTTTCCATTCCCAGCTGGGCGTGCTAGCGAATGGGGGGTGGGAGTGGAGCATGGGGACAAGGGGATTAGGGTGGGTAGGAGGGGTGCAGCTGATCTGGTCACAGGCCAGAAGCCCAGCAGGAACGTGATAAGGATTGGGGCCGTGCCTGTTTCTAGGCCCAACTCAGCTGCCTTCAGCTCCACCAGGCTCTTATTGTTGCCCATATGCCCTTGACCATCCTTCATTCTCTGACCTTCCCTCCTCCCACTTTCAGACTGTGCCTAAGGCTTTTCCATCTTTTCCCTCTTCTGGGGCCTTCCCTCCTATTCCTCTTCAGTGCCCCCACATCTGGCCTGTGAGAAGAAGACCAATTATTCTGCCACCCCCAGATCTGTGTCCCTGTACCTTGTCTGTCTCTGACACTCTAGCCAGGGCAGCCCCCACACTCAGCAATGTGCATTGTTCCCACACTCTGAGCCAGAGTGGGAACTGTGGGTTCAAGGAAGATGTACAATGTAAGGGAGTCAAGGCCCCAGGAGCCCTCCTTGCATCCCCACTCAGCCCATGTACACTAATGCCCCATCTTCCCCATTGCTCCAGATGTATGGCCGGTATACTCAGGAACTCGGTGCCTTTGCCAAAGAGGAAGCTGCTCGGATTCGCCTGGGAGGGCCTGAGCCCTGGAAGGGGCCCCCTTCCCCTCGGGCTCCCCCAGAGCTTTTGGAGTATGGACAGAGCCGTTGCGCCCGATGCCGCAGTGAGACCTGGGTTGGGGTAGAGGACCGGGCTGTGCTGTGCTGATGGGGGAAGAAGCCGTTAGAACTACCAGTGGGGAAAGGGCAGTAACCAGGATAGGAGGACTTTGGTGCCAGCCTCCCTGTTGATCTTACCTTCCCTGCTCTTAGTCTGTTCTGTACACTGCCACAAGTTCCTAGTATCCAGGGTTGGCGAAGACTGGATCTTCCTGGTCCTCCTGGGGCTCCTCATGGCACTGGTCAGCTGGGCTATGGACTATGCCATTGCTGTTTGTCTACAGGGTGAGAGTAAAGGCTGGCAGTGGGAGGACTGGGGAGAATCAACCTGCTTCCCATGTGCCACAGTCATTGAGGTGTCTTGGCTTCTTGGCCACTGACCACTTTCCCCACCCAATCTGCCTGCCCATCTTTAGGCACAAACACTACCACTCCAATAGGCCTTAACTTTGCCTCTTTCCCATAGACCCTCTTATCTGTAGTGGGTTTTGTTCCAGTATATGCCCCCTAGGGCCCCTTCCCTTTCAACTGTGCCCAGGCTCTGTGCAGTATTCCCTGGGAAAATGTGTCATTATCATTGAGTCCCAGTGGCCAGGAGCGGGTGTATGCCTTGAGGGTCCAGCAGCGTGTCTTCTTTCCACAGCCCAGCAGTGGATGTCTCGGGGCTTAAACACCAGCATCTTACTCCAGTACCTGGCCTGGGTCACCTACCCTGTCGTCCTCATCACTTTCTCAGCCGGGTTTACACAGATCCTGGCCCCTCAGGCTGTTGGTATGAAAGGAGACAAAAGAGGGCAGAGGTCAGGCCTCCTGAAATGGGTACATCAAATGACTTTCCTGGGCATGTACCCCCTCTAGGGTCTGGCATCCCCGAGATGAAGACCATCTTGCGGGGAGTGGTGCTGAAAGAATACCTCACTCTCAAGACCTTTGTAGCTAAGGTCATTGGGCTAACCTGTGCCCTGGGCAGTGGGATGCCCCTTGGCAAAGAGGTAACTGCAGGTTGGGGAATGGAGTCCCTCCCAGTGGAGGAAGAGGCCAGGCCAAGGTCAGGGCATGGCCACTTCCCCACTCATCACAGGCCCCCACCCTGCAGGGCCCTTTTGTGCATATCGCAAGCATGTGTGCTGCCCTTCTCAGCAAGTTCCTTTCCCTCTTTGGGGGTATCTATGAGGTAAGGGGACCCCTGGGGGAGGGGGGTGTGTAGGTGCTAAGCCCAGACTGATGCACCCTTGTACTACTCTTGCCAGAATGAATCCCGGAACACCGAGATGCTGGCAGCGGCCTGTGCTGTGGGCGTGGGCTGCTGCTTCGCCGCGCCAATTGGAGGTAGATAGGGTTCCTTGCTCAGTGCAGCCACTCAACCCTGCCCCTGGCCTTTCCTCTGCCCTTCTCCCCAGGGTCTGAGTCCTTAGACCAAGCCTAGGCCCCAAGTGATACTCTCGCCTTCCCCTGGTAGGTGTCCTATTCAGTATTGAGGTCACCTCCACCTTCTTCGCTGTACGAAACTACTGGCGGGGCTTCTTTGCTGCCACCTTCAGTGCCTTCATCTTCCGGGTCTTGGCAGTCTGGAATCGTGATGAAGGTGGGAGGCACCTAGGGGATGAGGGAGCCCAAGATGATTCAGGTGGGGGATCCCTGAAGTTAGACCTGCCTCCCTGCTACTCCTTCAGAGACCATTACTGCTCTCTTCAAAACCCGATTCCGGCTCGACTTCCCCTTTGACCTGCAGGAGTTGCCAGCCTTTGCTGTCATTGGGTGAGAAGCTGAGGGTGCAGGGCAGACAGGAGGGGAGGCTTCCATGAGAAGACTCCCTTCAATCCTTATGCTTCTTCCCTCTCCAGTATTGCTAGTGGATTTGGGGGAGCCCTCTTTGTTTACCTGAACCGGAAGATTGTCCAGGTGATGCGGAAGCAGAAAACCATCAATCGCTTCCTCATGAGGAAGTGAGTTGGCCACAGACTCTTCTCCAGGCTGCTTTGGGTTATACGAGGGCCACACTGAGTTGGGGAAGCGAGGACAGACAGTGAGGGGTGCGATAGTGGTCTAGACACTCCACTGAGAAATCAGCCAGTGGTGTTGATGTTCATATGAATTACCTGAAAGTTGGGACTTTTGAATTTTTAGTCAGTGGCAGAAGATATTTGGGATCAAAGATTGAAGCTTTCTTGGGTCCTCTGGCCTGGGCCAGATAATGGTGCTCCCTGGAAAGTGTTTGTTTGCCTCAGTTTACCCCCTGTAACCCATGGGAATGGATGAGATTTATCTCTGGAACATAGCTTTCTCAGTTGTGACCCTGAAGATTGGGAGTGGGGAGGCCTGAGACATGACTTTTGTTGAAACTGACATCCTTAAGGGAGAGGGCAGCCAACTGAACCGGCTCCCTACAGCACCTTTGGTCAACTTCATGAGTGATCCCAGCTTCTTCCATATTGACCTTCACTCCAAGTCACCACAGAAAGACAGACAGAAGCAGAAATGTCTCTGTACCCTCATTCAATGTGCCCTTCAGCTGGGGCTTCTGAGAGTAGAGGGTAGAGTTACAGCTCATAAGTGTCCAAGAGAGGGCTAGGGATGGACTTTCTGCTGCTACTACCCATATGGAATCAAGGAGTGACAGAAAGATCTTTGGGTCAGACACCCCAGCTCTAAAAATAACCCTGGTCCACTTAAAGAGGACCTTTTCTCAGGATTGTGTGCTTTCATATAAGAGCCAAGGCTCTGCTCTGCCCTCGGCTGAGGTATATGAGGGCACTCAGCCCATTGCCAGTCTATAGGAGGTACACCACCCATACTGATGCTGTGAAACCTATATCTCTAGACGCCTGCTCTTTCCGGCTCTGGTGACCCTGCTCATCTCCACTCTGACCTTCCCCCCTGGCTTTGGGCAGTTCATGGCTGGACAGGTAACCCCAAGCAAAACAGACACCTGCACTCTCCCCTGAGATATATTCCTTCTAAAGTCAACAACCCCAGCATGACTCTGGGATCCCTTGTTCTCATGGATTCCTATGGGCTCTTTCCTAACACGTTGTCTGTTCCCCAGCCTGAAGCACCATGTTCACCTTAGCTTTCACAGAAAGAAACACTGGTCACCCTGTTTGACAACCGGACATGGGTCCGCCAAGGCCTAGTAGAGGAACTAGAGCCACCCAGCACCTCACAGGCCTGGAGCCCACCACGTGCCAATGTCTTCCTTACCTTGGTCATTTTCATTCTCATGAAGGTATGGCTTCATACATATACACCCCTAATGTTAACTAGTCTTACTAGGTGTGGATGCTGTTCCAAGCACTTGCTTTGTGTTAACTCCTTTAAGCTTCAGAGCAATGCTGTAAGACAGGTACTCTTATCCCTGTTTTAAAGATGAGGAGTCAAAGCACTAAGAGGCTAAGTAATTGACCCATAGTCACACAGCCACATGGTGTGCAAGGATTTGAACTCAAGCCATCTGGTTCCAGAGTCCCTTGCCTTCCTTTCACCTGGGATTCTGGGATATCTGGGGAGACTGCCCTGACTGAAAAGCAAGGCAGGGTCCCCTAGAGGGTACCTCTACTTGTGTAAACCACCTCCTATCTGCAGTTCTGGATGTCTGCACTAGCTACCACCATCCCAGTACCCTGTGGGGCGTTCATGCCTGTTTTTGTCATTGGTGAGTTTACAACTGCCTACCCTCCCAGCCTGCACCCTGCTCATACTCTGGTCACCCCTAGCCATCCCCTCTCTGCCCAGGAGTGGGTTTCAGTCCAGCCCCTTGCCCAGACCCCTAACCCCGCAGGGCTGCCCCCTGCACTGAATGACCCACTGGCCCCTTCCCCACCCTCTGACCCTTTCTCTTCCTAGTGCCCCTGCCCTCCCCCTCCACTACCTTTTTCTCTTCCCACCCCCATCCCTGAAGGAGCTGCATTTGGACGTCTGGTGGGTGAAAGCATGGCTGCCTGGTTCCCAGATGGTATTCATACAGATAGCAGCACCTACCGGATTGTGCCTGGGGGCTATGCAGTGGTTGGTGAGTACCCTAGGTCTGTTTGCTTTGCAGTGCTGGAGATCAGACCCAGGTCTTGCATGTCAGGGAAACACACCCCCAGCCCCTGTGATCCCTGACTCTGTCAGAGAAGACCACTGGCCCAACCACAGTCTGGGGCTCTGGTGCCCCCTGCTGGCAGATGCAAAGGTCCAATCCCAAGGACCATATGGAACAGCCCTGGGAGACCCCCATAGGCCCTGCCCAGGGAAAGGAGGGTCTTCTGGGGTCTGGGCATCCTGCGAAGACTAAGAATGGCTGTCCCCAGGGGCGGCTGCACTGGCAGGAGCAGTGACACACACAGTATCCACGGCCGTGATCGTGTTTGAGCTCACAGGCCAGATCGCCCATATCCTGCCCGTCATGATTGCCGTCATCCTGGCCAATGCTGTTGCCCAGAGCCTACAGCCCTCACTCTATGACAGCATCATCAGGATCAAGAAACTGCCCTACCTGCCTGAGCTGGGCTGGGGCCGCCACCAGTATGGAGGACTGGGTGCAAAGGGGGTGTGGGTGAAGGGCAGGCTTTCTAGGCGCCTTTTTACCCACTTCCAGCAAGGTCCTAGGCTGGGAAACCAGCTACCTTGCTCTTTCCCTCCGCATCAGACTGCCTTCACCCTGGGCTGCCCTGTAGCTAACCCTAACTAATGAAAAAGAAGGGTAGGGCCAGCACTATGGCACACCTGTAATCTCAGTGGCTCAGGAGGCTAAGAGAAGAAATTTGCAATTTAGTGAGACTCTGTCTCAAAAAATAAAAAGGGCTGGCTGGGGATGGTAGAGCACCCCTGGATTAAATCCCCAGTACCAAAATTTTAAAAACAATGAAGGGTGGGTATACTCCTGGCCCCTTGGCCCTTATTGTCTGTTCCTTAGGCTCTGGGGCCTTCATTGTGGCATTGGGGTGGTAGTGTTCTGGGTTATTCTTATGCTGACCACAAACTGAGTACCCCACTCTGCCCCCAGGCAGTACCGAGTACGAGTGGAGGACATCATGGTGCGGGATGTTCCCCATGTGGCCCTCAGCTGTACCTTCCGGGACCTGCGGTTGGCATTGCACAGAACCAAGGGTCGCATGTTGGCCCTAGTGGAGTCCCCTGGTGAGGCGAGGAGGGTTCCCAGGTGCTACAGACACCTCTCAGGGTCCTTGCTCAGGAAGTGGCAGGGAGCTTAGTTCTAGTCTCCTTGGTTCCAAAGGGAATGGGTCACCACTTGCCAAGCAGGGGTCTCCCTCAGATGTGTAGCCTATATCCAAGTCCCCACTTTGGGTGTGAGAGAAGGTCCAAGGATGGAAAGGTCACACCTAGCTCCTGAGTCGTCCCACTTGCTCTATCCAGAGTCCATGATCCTCCTGGGCTCCATTGAGCGCTCACAGGTGGTGGCATTACTGGCAGCTCAACTGAGCCCCACCCGCCGGCGGCAGTACATGCAAGAGCATAGGAAGGCCCAGACATCTCCACCCTCTGATCAGGAGAGTCCCCCTAGCCCTGGCACATCTGTCCGCTACCAGGTGAGAGAAAAGCCCCACAGCCAAAGTGCTGTTGTACAGACTGATGGGGAAGATGATTTAGAGGGTGATCTGGGGCCACAGCCTCCCCAGCCCCTTCCTGCCTATGCAGGTAAACACAGAAGACTCAGGCTTCCCTGCATCCCGTGGGGAAACTCACAAGCCCCTGAAGCCTGCTCTCAAGAGGGGGCCCAGCAATGCCACCAACCTCAGGGAGAGTCCCACAGGTGAGACCATCTCTCCTCCATCCCAGACACAGCCTGAGCCAGGGCATTGAGATCCACAGGGTTACTGCTTACCCCTTTTACTAGATGAGCAATGCATAATGCAGCTAGAAGTGACTGCCTAGATGGGCCAGGGGTAGAAATGAGACATTTCTCCTTGCCTTCTCTACCTCTCCTGGTCCTCTTCCCCAAAGATGACATTTCCCTTGGGGCCTTGTCTTTGGGAACACAGGCAACGTGGAGTCAACAGGCATTGCCCTCAGGAGCCTCTTCTGTGGCAGTCCACCTCCTGAGGCTGCTTCAGAGGTGAGTGGTTGGAGTCGCCCCTCCTGGTTAACTTTATATCCTGACTTCCCTTTATGGCTGAGACCCCTCTCCATTTACCCTGCAGTGCCTGCCCCATTCTCCCTGCCTTCTGCCCTCCCAGCCATCAGCTCTGGTCCTGTAGTGTGCCTTTCCCGCTGAGCTCTGCCACATCCCTTTACGTCTCCTGTCCTTGTAACCTCAACTCCTTTCCTCTATGGTTTGGCTCTGACAAAGTTGGAGAAGCCAGAATCCTGTGACAAGCGCAAGCTCAAGCGGGTCCGAATCTCCCTGGCGGTATGTTCAACCTCTCTTCATACAGCTCTGGAGCAGTGGGCAGGGAGGGCCAGTGGGTAAAACTCCCAAAGCTGGGGTTCCACTCACCTCCCTCCCTCCTTCCTAGAGTGACTCAGACCTAGAAGGCGAGATGAGCCCTCAGGAGGTAAGGTGCCACTGGGCTCTGTACCCTCTTTCTTCCTGGGAGTGTTCAGTCATCATCGTGGCTGATGGGAAAGACCATGGGATAGAATAAAGGGCAAGTCAACCTTTAGGAAGGTGAGAGCAGCTTTTATAGCACCTTCTTCCTAACCTTCAGAGTCTCTTTCTCTTAGATCCTGGAGTGGGAGGAACGACAACTAGATGAACCTGTGAACTTCAGTGACTGCAAAATTGATCCAGCCCCTTTTCAGCTGGTAGAACGTACCTCTTTGCACAAGGTAGGGCCAGTGGCCTGGTGTCGGGCAGGATAGAGATCTGGATCCTTCTACCCACCCACCCCAGGACCCCCACCCACACACACACCAAGTTTGGAGTCAGGCCAGTGGGGGAAGGAGGGGAGAGAGTATGCTGTGTTGATGTTTTTTCAGACATATTGCTTTGGGCAATGGAAGGCTGGATACCAGGGCCCCTTAGCCTCATCCTGCTCTTAGTGGAGCCAGGCATCATTTTTCCTCTGCTTAGCCTCACCCCTAGGGAACATTGGACCAAAACAGCAACAAAGGCAGAGCTTGAGCAGGTTGGAAGCCAGAAAGCCAGGCTAGGGTCAGAGCTAGGCAGGAGGCTGCCAGAGCCCAACAAGGCTGATAGACCCACACTGAAGAAAATGGGTGAGAAACAGGCAGGATAAGAAAATCTAATAAACAAGCTAACAAACAGCTAAGTAGGGTAGAGAGACTGCAGAGAAGAAATAAACAAAGATGAGAAACACTCAGTGGGGGGCTTGGAATGTCAGACCCCAGAAAGTCTGGTTTAATGTGGGCCAAAAGAAAACTGGCAGAGACAGGAACACAGTTCAGCAAAAGGGCAAAACGGCTACAGAAACGGGGAGAGAAATTAAGTACGGATAGGTTGGTTGTGGGGTGAGGCAGACACCTTAGAAGGTGGAAGCCTTCTGGAGAGTATGGCTTTGGGGCTTCCAGGGATGGGGTAGCTGGTGCCATTAGGTACTTGCAGGCTTCCAAGTGAAGGCAACAAGGGCAGGCACCCTACAAAAGCTAATTTTTTGACAGACAATGTACAAAATTCTGTTGGGAGATACAAGGAGAGGAGACAGACAGCAGGTGAAACGCGCAAGGCCTGTATCTGGGTGGCTGGTTTAGTCACAGTTGAGCCTAACAGCCAGCATTGCATGCACAAGCACAGGTGGAAGCAGGAAGGACAGGGGACAAAAGAGAAACAAAAAAAAAAAAAGCAAACAGTAATAAAAGACCTTGCCAGCCTTTAGATAAAGACCTCAAATTAAAGTGAATGGGGAACTGCAGTGCAGTTGCAAGAAAAAGGAGATAGGCCTGAAGATATTAGGCTTTTAGTTAAAGCCATTATCTCTAAGACCTCTAGAGCTTTTCCACAATGATTGATCTGCTTAACCCTCAGACATCCATAATGATGGTGATGATAATGCTGACATTTTTTTTTTTTGAGTATTGCTATATGCTAGACACTGGGCTAAGGTCTTCTATGTGTAATTTAATCCTCACAACCACACTATAAAATAGATATTGTGATATTCCAATTTTTATAGAAGAATTTGAGATTCAGGGAGGTGAGCAAGTTGCTCAGGGTCACACAGCTAGTTAGTAGTAGGACTGGGCCTAAAATACAAGATGGTCTGACTCAAAAGGTTGTGGTCTTAGCTATTCTAGTATATAGGGAAACTGAGGCATACAGTGAGATCATTTGCCTGAGTCAGTTTAGCAGAGTCAGGCCAAAATCTATATTTCCTGGTCCTGCTCCCAGGATTCTTTCAGAAGACCACATTATCACTTCCCATCGGTTCACTGTTCTCAAGCCCTAGAAATTTGGGCCCTCCAGTGGGCTCCCTAGCGTCTAATTAAAAAGGATAATAAAGTAGGTGTTTGTTACAAACTTAAAGATAAGAGGAAGAAAAGCCTTTGAGGAATCAATTAACAAATGCACAAAGAACTAGAATGATAAGAATATAAAAGATTAGAATTCAAAATGTCCTTTCAGGCCTGTAGAATCAATAAGTAGTAGCCCAATCGAGTTCAGAAGGAAGCTTTCCAAGAGGAGAGAGAATACTTTGGAGACTGCTCAGATACAACTGTTGCTCATGTACCAGCCAGGTACCTCACTCATTCAGAGGCCACCTACAGAGAAACAGTGGGGAGAATTGTGAGGCCAAAGTGCCAATCTGAGGGCCAGAGCAGCTGAACCCAAATCCTCACTCTGGCATGTGTGAGTTAGCCGTGAATCTTGGCAAATTTCTTAGCCTTTCTATGTTTCACTTCTCTTATCTATAAAGTGGGGGTCCTGCCTCATTTGGTAAAGGAGATGAGACATGTGAAGCACTTAAAACAGTGCCTCACAGGGTTGGGGATTTAGCTCAGTGGCAGAGCGCTTGCCTAGCATGTGCAAGGCCCCAGGTTCGGTCCTCAGCCCTAAAAAAAAAAAAAAACAGTGCCTCACACAGGTTAAGTATTCAAAATGTGTTAGGAATTACTACTGCTACTTATACTGAAGAATGAACGGTGGGAGTTTGATGGTGCAAGGAGGGAAGACCTGAAGTATAGAAGAAATGGATATTTTCAGAAAAAGCTGAGTGATTATGTGAGTCTGGAAGCTGGGGTGCACAGTGGAATCTGAGGCCAGGAAGACAAGCTGAGCTAGGCCTGGGATGGGTCTCCTGGACTATTCTAGGAAGCTAGGCAATGAGCAAGTCTGAGAAAACACTTGGCAGAGCCAAGCTGGAGCATAGGGGACAGAAAGTTGAAGAACCCATTCCACTGTTGTGGCCCCAGTCCTTGTGAATATAGTGAAGCTGACAGCCGGGGAGAATGGTCAGGATGTTCAGGAAGTAGATTTGTGAGGCTTGTTGATTGCCACACACAAGTGATTTGCAGAACTAAAAGGCATATTGCCTATCAAAGCCCACTCTGATTAGGATTGAGGAAAAAAAGAAAATCCAAGGGAACTATTTAATAGGCTTCTTGGGAGAAGATGAGAGGGATTATTTGACCATAAGATGACAAAGCTAAGGGATTATTAAAATATTAAAATAAGTATCTCTATAATAAAGATGTTTCCCTCTGGAGTCATACAAGGAAATTAGGCTAATTTGTAGCATGTAGGACTCTAGTTAGATATGAGGAAGAACTTACTAATAACCACATGACAACTATAGGTACTGAAGGAACACAAAAGAGCTTATTCCAAACCTGAACCTCTTGCCTCTTTTTATAAAAACTGTCATGCTTTAGATGGAGAAAGTTAGGAAAGTTCTAGAAATCCCTTCCTATACAAATTCAGTGTATAAGAAAGCATTTGATAGGTGTCAAGACAATTTGAGTTCTGAGCAATTGGTACTCAAGAAGCAGGGTTATTACTGCCCATCTTTATTCAACTATTAACCCAAGAGGCTTATAGTTAAACTCAGAACAGTGAGATAATTGATAGGCCAAAATTCCAGGAATTGCTGAGTCAGGAGAGCTGTTTTCAAAACATTTGGCCCAAGAAAATCCACTTACAGAACAAGCGGGACTGGATGGCAATTTCTGAACTCTTAGGGATCATATCTGAAAGCTTGGGGGAGGGCCCAAAGCCAATCAAACAGGGACATGGGGGTGAGCCCATCAATAGAAACAACATAAGGGATTCAGCCATCTAGTTTTTGAAGTCTAGAGGCACAGAAACATTCTGTTTTCCCTCCAGTAGACCTGTCCCCTTCCGTCCATTATCTGAGGCATCCCCCTCCCCACCTTCTCCAGGGTCCCTTTGGTCTATGATTTAGAACTGCCCCTTCCAACACCAAGTCCAATGTGTTTTCTCCCCATCTAGACTCACACCATCTTCTCACTACTGGGAGTGGACCATGCTTATGTCACCAGCATTGGCAGACTCATTGGAATCGTTACCCTAAAGGAGGTGAGATGACAGTAGTGACCAAAGCCACATCCACATCCAAATGACTTGGAAGCTTATGTTCATTTCCCCCAGGGGAGTGCTGGGGAAGAATCTGAGCAGGGAGCTCTGAGTCCAGACATCTGACAGTCTCACTTTCCAGCTCCGGAAGGCCATTGAAGGCTCTGTCACAGCGCAAGGTGTGAAAGTCCGGCCACCCCTCGCCAGCTTCCGAGACAGTGCCACCAGCAGCAGTGACACAGAGACCACTGAGGTTCATGCACTCTGGGGGTCCCGCTCCCGCCATGGCCTCCCCCGGGAGGGCAGCCCTTCTGACAGCGATGACAAGTGCCAGTGAACCCTTCCGTGTGTGGCCCAATATGATGGTAGCCATATCCCTTCTGCCTTGGGAAAGCAGGAGGCAACTGCAGCCAGAAGCTGGAGCCCCAGCCCCCTGTCCAGACCTGGGGTGCTAGCTTCTCCCAGTCCATCCTACCTGGAATTCCACCCAGCACCCACCTGCAGGAAGATTTCCAAGTGCAGGAAGATTGGTACCACCCTTGCAGGATGGGGTAGGGTCACTTGACCCCTGCTTCCCTTTGAAGGGAAAAAGCGTAGGAACTAAGATGGGTTTATGCTGGAACCTCCAATGACCAGATGTATATAGAGATTTACAAAGATTTTTATATTAATTTAATAAAACAAATTCTTAAATAGAACAAAATAAACACCTAATGAGCCACTTATATATAGAATGCTTGTGCCCATTGGCTTGTTCTTACCTTGGGTCCTCTTACCTGACGAAGCCTATAAGGCTCTTAATTCTGCAGTCACCTACCCTCCCACAGCTATAAAAATCTGGAGCCCACTGTCATTTGCCAGAGGCCTCCACTGCTGGGTCATTAACACCCTGGCTGGGGCAGGGCCCCCAGTACTCTAGCTATATGTAGTCTTTCATTCAGCCAAGAAAGGCACTACCCTTTTCTCCCCTAGGAGAGGCACTCCCTCATGACCCATCACTCCTTGGCACAATTCCGCAATTCCTGACAGACTGCACAGGCATCAGCTGACAACTTCCTGGCCACTCCTGTGGCCCCCTAGTGGTCCTCTCTGGAAGAACACTAAAGTCAACTGCTCCAGCAACCACCCCTTCTTCCAACTCCACCCTGAAGAGAACTCCCTGTGCCCACACATCCTTGGAGGGCTGGGAAAGGGCCCAGGCCTCAAGGGGTGGGGGTCAGGAAAAGGGTAAAGGGTACATGCTTCCATCGTTCCAGCGCCTCCCAGAGAAGATCCGACTGAAAGAACAGACCAGAAACCCTCTGTCTTTAGGGAAAAAGAAGATTTAGAGACGATGGAGAGGTGAAGCACAGCACGTGCCCAGCTGGGCAAAAGGTCCTTAGGGGATGGCTCACTTCGCAGGAGCCAGCCCCCCAGGTGGAGGTGATTCTATCAAGCACTTGCACATGGACTCAGAGGTGAGGAGAGAAGCAGACAGAGGTGTGGGGAGGGCGGAGGAGGCCAGGCTCCCTCCTATTCCACCCCACAGCCCAGAACAACCCCCTCAGGGGTTCACATCATCTGAGGAGAAAATGTGGCATTTTGGATTTGAGAACATGAACATCACTGTCTGCCACAGCTGTAGCCATGCCCCAGGGACCCCAGGCAACCCCCGGCAAATCCCAGGAGTGGGGGCAGGACATGCGCCCCCAGCCCGTCCCCTGGCTCCTCTCCAAACACTTTCATGCAAAACACACAACGGAGAAATGAGGGCTCCCAGTAGCCCTCTAGGCTGAGGAGCTTGCTGAGAGCCTTGGGCCCACGCTTGGGCTTGGAGGCTCTGCATGCCACCACCAGGCATGATTTGGGTCACTGTTCCTCTGGCTCTGCCTCATCCTCATCTAAGGACACAACCCCAGAAGAGGCCACATCAGAGGCTTGCCGCTGCCGTTCCCAGCTGCCCACTGGTGGTGGGCAGAGCGGCTGGCAGTCCTTGCAAGGGTCTGGCTCCTCCTCAGCAGGGGAAAGGCAGGACTCCGTGAGGGGCGAGTTGTAGAGCGAGTCCTGGGCCTCCAATGGGCCCAGGCTATGGAAGGCACTTTCCCGGCTGGGGGGCAGTTTGGCGAGAAGCAGCTCATCACCCAGCAGCTGGGAGGTCAGCCGGGCTGGGGATCCCAGCAACCCATCCTCCAGGCTGCAGAGACTAGAGCACAGGGTGTCTGGGGACACGGTCTGCGAGCAGTCGCTCTCGGGCTCCACAGAGCCCTGGCGCACAGGCCGGGAGAATCGGCGGCCGGTGAAGAGGTCCTGGAAGTGGGGCCCCAGAGGCAACTGCCCAGCCATGTCTGTGAGAGGGAAAGAGAAGAAGACAACTCTGCTGGCCTTATTTCAATTACCCAACCCGGGAGCCACATTCCCTGCCTCGCTCCATCCTTGCTATAGAGCTAGGGCTAGTGGCGGACAGGAGCTGGGTAACCTTGGGCAAGTCATAATTTTTCAATGCCTTAGTTCCCTTCATGGTGAATTAGGGATTCTAATAATACCTACCTTATGGGATTGTTGAGGGAACAAAAGTCTAGCACATAGGAAGCAAACAATAAATATGGAGCCACCACATATGGTCATGCAGGCTGTCCACTGTACAAGGCAGTGGGCGTGGGCTGAGTTCCTCAAGCAACATTCCCTGACCTGGGGCTGTACCCACAGGGAAAGGGGTACCTTTTCAAAATTTGCTCAAAGATTCCACAAGGACTAGTAGCAACCTCAGACAAATGTTAGTTATTATCCCAAGGGTCAAAGCAGGCCTGGAATATAATCAAAGGAAAATGCTTGCGGATGAGGGTTCCATCTTGACTTCAGGCATCCAAATCAGTGCCCCTTGAACCATAGCAATCCCTGGGCTGCTCTGATGTAGAATGTGCCACAGAGAATTATTACCTAGCTGGAGGGGTGGGGGCTGGAGAGCAATCTTCAAAGGCATAGAGGTGGGGGCCAGGGTCCTGTAAGGCTTAAGCCTAGAAGCTATAGAGAAAGTTAGCCATGGAGTCCAAGGAAACGAAGATGAAAGGAGAGATGAGCACAGCTGTGCAGCCCCACAGGGTCCCCTTTGCAAGCACTGGGCCAGAGAACGGCCCACAGGCTGGAATGCTGGGATGCTGAGCTGGAGCCAGCACAGCCCTATGGGAGTCCAGGCTCAGCATGACTTCCTGTTTGCCTGAGGCCGGTGCCCTGTGAGGTGCTGCACTGCGGCTCATCTGCCCTGCCACAGACAGAAGAGGCTGCCTAAGAGGAAAAGGCAAGGGCACCACTGACCCTCCTGGAGACCGGTCTGCATTTGAGTTGTCACTGTATGCTTTTTTTTTTTTCTAAAGGACTGTGAGGCCAGTATTGCCTGGACAGTCTGTCCCTTTCCTCTTCCCTTCCAAAGGCTATGAGTGAATCACAGAACCTATCAGCCAGGTCCACCCCAGCTCACAGGATCAACACCAAATGCCCCTCACCTGTGTCAGTTCCTCCAGCAAAGTCCTCATCATAGGAGTCGTCAGTGGAGTCGTCGCCATCCACGGAAGACCATGCCCGGAGCTTGGCTTCTGCAATAGCAAATTGCTCGGCCACTCCTGTCAGGAGGACACAGAATCCATTAACTGGAGATAAACTAAGACTAGGGCTCAGTTTGCAGGTGGAGAGCAGAGACAGGGGTATGGAAAGACTTCAGTCCCCATTCCAGACCCAAGATTAGAGGCAGCAGAGTATGGCTGACCCTTGTGCCACCCACCTGCTGCAAAGCGAGCCTCTTGTTCGCCCTCACTGAGGTCTGAATAGGAGGAAAAGGCTGATTCCAGGGCAGCAGGGGAGTCACTCGGCTTGCTCCATCCCTTCCACTCAATGAGGTGAGCTACTCTGCCCTGGGCCATGGCTGTAGGCTTAGTCACGTGGTCCTTTACCACCTGAGAAATGCCTGCAGGTGGAAGACAGAGAGAGCCTGGTAAGGGCACAGATCAGGAAAGGAGTGAAAGGTGGTGGTACTAAGGATCCGTGTGTGTCTATGGGTGGGAGGAAGGGTTGGGATTCATTAGGAAAAGGGAGATCTCAGACAATGCCCACAGGAAAGAGTCCCAAAAGACATGTGTGAAAGGGAGGAGAAAGGACAGAGTGGCCAGAGGCATGGAGGTGGGTGCATACCATGCAGGGAGGATCTGGCCAGCGCAGCAATCTCCTGGATGGTTAGGGCTCTCCGGGACTTGGGCAGCATGGCGACTGTGTCTCCAACATTCACCTTGAGTGGCACCATCAGAAGGTCAGTGCCCCTCACAGCAGTGATCTTCCCCCCAAAATACCCATACTCCACCCAAGGCATCAAGGGGACATGGGAGCTGGGAAGAATGCCAGGGCAGTACCTATGTCCCAGTAGCAGCTGGTATACTTAAAAGGATAAGAAGCTAGGACCAGTGAACTGCCCTCCCAGGGAGCAACGGAGACTCAGACAGGCCCAAGGGAACAGAAAGAACTATAGCTAATCCTCCATCTTCCCAGCTACCAGAGGGAAAGCAGGATGGTCAGGAAGGGAAGAGCCATGCAATGGGGCCTCCAAGGAGAGGGAAGAAGGGGAAAGGTGAAGAATAATACATCAGGGACTTCCTAAAATTCCCCTCCTGTTCACTCCTCCCTTCCACTTTCTGAATGATCATTCCAGCTGTTTCTGAATGATCAATGACCTACCAGAGCCACAAATTCAGCATGACCAAATCAAACCAACACCTTCTCCCTACATTTGGCCCTGCTTCCTGACTCACTTACTTTGTATCACCCCACCATCTTCTCATTCTGCCTTGTTTCAAACCTCAACATCACTATCAACTCTTCCCTAAGCTTTGCCTGCCCACATCTGTGGTTAAGACCTAGTGATTTTACCTCCAGACTGTCTCTGGCACCAGCCTTGTCCTTTCTGCTGCTGCTGCCAGTGCCCTTTCTCAAGACCTCCAAAACTCCTGCTCAGATTAGCACAAGTTATGGTTCCCCAACCTCTTCCTGCTCTGATATTTTCTCAACCCAGAATGTTGTGTGTGAGTGCATTCTCTTTCCCTCCCTCTCTTCCCATAGCTGGCTGACTCCTTCAAACATCCTTCCAATGTTGCTTAAATACCACCCCCTCAGAGGAACCTTTCTGGCCACCCTGCCAATCTGTCCTCCCCTTCTAGTTTTCAACAAATCGTTATCTTGTATCAATGTATCCTGTTTGTGACCCTTAAGTGTTCCTAATTCTTGTTGGTCTCTCTCACTGGTCTTTATCTTCTTGAGGAATTTGGTCTGTTGTAGTCACTGACGTACCCCAGTGTTAAGTGTAGTGCCTAATAAAGAGTAATCTCTCAAAATGCATTGGCTGAATGAATGAGACAAGGTAAATGTAAATAAATAATTTTCCTAGAGTGCAGCTGGTTATAGCATATCTACAGTTAAAACCATTTCAGTAACACTAGTGCAGGTTTCATAGCCAGGCACTGAAGGACCCCTCTGTAAGGACCCTGCCTACTTTCGACCTTATTGGAATCCACCACTGATCCCCTCTGTCCAATACAACATTACTACATCTTCGCTGTCAGTAAGCTGCCTGAAGGCCTCCAGGAAAAGGAATCCAGCTTTCTTCTGGACCAAGAAGGTCATCCTTGACTGACAGAATGCTCCCTACCCGCTAAGGTCTGCCTTAAGTGCCACTTCCCAGTGGTGCTTTCAGTCCAGGCTGACTGACTCTTCTTTGACACCCTCCCCCAGCGTTGCCCTTGTATGGCTCCTAAGGAAGATCGGAATGGGAAGGTATGAGTCTGATCCATCTGGGCTCCTACCTCCACCCTGCACCTGGCTCAGTGCTCAAGCAAACGTTTCCCTCAATGAATGGAGGCACACCCCCACTCCCCAGCTTTGCCTTGATCTCCTCTACTATATTCCCACCCTGCACAAGAGCAGCCTCCATCTGCCCCTTGACCTCCACCCCACCCTCTGTCCCTCCCCTTCGGTACCTGGCTGACAGGGCCCCCAGGGTGGCGCCGGTAGCCTCCAGGCTGGCCTGAGGGGAGGAGCACCTACAGGGTGTTTCCAGGCTCGCTCTCCCTCCCTCCTCTTGCTTCCCCCAGGCGCCGCCGCCATCCATGCCCTGCTCTCCGCGCAGCTGCGGCCCAGGCCCAGAGAAAAGGTGTACGTCTCCCTGGCAACCCATCACCATGCAACAGGGTCTCCCAGGATACGGCCCGGGATGCGCTGACGTCAGCGCCGAAGCGGCGAGCGAGCCCGCCCGCTGGCACAACGCCGAGCCGCCGAGCCGAGCAGACCGGCGCGGGGGCGGCCTTGCTGCCCGCCGGCCGGATAGCGCCTCCGCTCGCAGGAAAAGGGAGCCCGAAGCAGGCTGGTGAGGCGTGGGTGGGGGAACACAGATCCCCTGCATGTGGATGCGGTCCCTCCCCCACACACACGGACACCAGGGGCCAAGCACCTCTGGCAAGTCCTGGCTGTCCACCGAGGAAGGACGAGAGGACCGGCTCCAGCCTCGGAGGGTCCGAGCAGATCCCAAGGAAGATAGAGAAAGGCCGCGAGGAAGTTCAATCCACTCCACAGCCCACGCAGGGTCCGAGGACACTGAGGAGTAGGGGAAAGACTGTTCAACCGGGCCCCCACTTCTGCCAAGATCACCATTTTCGTCCAAACTTGCCGTATCATTTCTTGGCATCCCCTCCCCCACTTCCCAGAACATCAGCAACCACATGGTGGTCGCTTCTACTCTGAAAGCCCCCATCCCACAGCTCTGACTTTGGGGCCGGTTAGTGGCAGCTCACTGGCTACCCCTCCTCCTCTACAAATATTTTGCCATCAAAACTCTAGGGTGAAGCCCAAATGTAGATAAATTCTGAATCTCTTTCCAGTTTCTCAGCCTACCCCATTTCTCTTGGAAAGCACATTGAATTCTCCTACCATCATTGTCCCCCTCCCCACCACCTGGACCCTCTGCAGGCTGGCTGCCTTTCTTCTCTCCTCCTGCTGCCTTGGTTCTTTTCCCTCACCAGCCTTAACTGGTCAGCAGCTCTTCACGCTTCTCTGACAAAACCATGATTTTTTCTCATTTTTACCCCTCTCCAAAAGCGTTTTCCTACTGCCCTCTGTGGACCCAGCCTGTTCTCCTTGCTTCAACCTGTTCCCAACATCTAAGAGTAATTTTCCTCTTGCCATCTAAGCACTTTACTCCTCAGCTTCTCATCACCTCCCAGATCACATAGAGGGTCTACCGTCTCACCTCTGCGACTTGTCTGACAAGTCCATCGTCCTCCAGGCCCTTCACGCTGCCATAGAAACATTTTGCCCAGCACAGAAATCATAGGCATGCTGGCTGTGTTGATGCGGAGAACCAAAAGCCCAGAACTGCTCCAGGCTCAGCTCCCAGTTCTATTCCTGTTCTGGCTCCGGATGCTGAGCCAGTCCCCTCCCCACTTGGAACTTGTGCCTAGTCACATAAGGAGAACACTCCTGCCTCATGGCTTTGAGGAGGTGGGTGTGCCAGGAGCCTAGCCAAGCTCTCTGGGGCTTGGGAAGCTGAGGCCCATCCCCTAAACAGTGCCAACAGGCCATGTACATCACAACTGACCTTTAGCTGGAGCAGCCGTCTCTGTCCCTGAGCCTCAGCCAGCTGGTGGTCCCCAGAAATGCTACCAACCAGAAGGAAGACAGGTTACAGGCCATCCCTGGCCCCCAGCTGGTACCCAATCAGGGTTCTCAAGGCCAATCCTGAGGTCAGCCAAACTCTCCCCTGACTACAAGAGGGGATGATTTCCTGAACTCCAAGCAAGCCAGAGGGATCAGAGCAGCCTGCTGCTTCTCAGCTTCAAAAGCTATGAGGTTAATTTAGGACTACAAATCCCAGAATTCCTCCAGGAAAGTACAAATCTCAGCCAGAGTGTAGCTCTGAAGAACCTCAGTTACCAACCATACTAAGGCCTATGTGCCTGGCCACCTGCCCTAAAGACCCACAACCCATCCCAAACCTAACTCTCAACATCACAAGTCCCTGCCTAGCCTTAGGTTTTGGAGAAATCCATAACACTGAAGTAAAATAACCTGGCACTTTAGAGGCATAGAACTAAGACCAGGCCCCTGAATGCATCACCATCCATGGAAATCAAGGCCCAAGCAGGGGTCAACAGTTGTGTGAAAGAAGCCGTGATGGCCTCCTTCTGGGCTCCTCTTTCCTTCACAGTATAAGGGTGATTTGTTTTTGTTTTCAGTGGCAATGGAGAAATTAAAAGTTGTAAGGGATATGGGGTGATCAGGTGCTCACAGGTGCCCCACATGGGGCCTTAGTCCCCTAGATCAACCAGCTAACTCTGAAGGGTGAGCAAGTGTTAGGCCAAAACTCTGTGATGGGGTGCTTGGCCAACGTTTACAGGCTGCCTCCCTAAGAGTACAGCGACCTAGCTGGGAAATGCAGGGCCACTCCCAGGACAGAGAGAGGAGAGGTGTAGGCAGAGGGGAGTGTGTGGGCATTGAAAGGCCAGTTGCCAGGGGGAGAGATGAGGGCCTCAGCTTGCACCGTCCATCCCAAGGCTGTGCACCTCTGGCCACGCTCAGCAGTGGGAGGAATACAGGGCAGCGGCGAGACCATGCGTCCACCTGGCAAAGCCCAGAAGCAGGAAGGCCAAGAGAGTAAACCGGCATTTGGCTAGCCCCCTCCTCGCACATTCCGATTCCCTCCTCTGGCCTGGCCCGCCTCCCCGATGTAGGCTCCTCCTCCTGTCACCAGCCCCCTCCTCAAGGCCCACACCCACTCGCGGCCCGCGCATCTGGCGGCCGGCCGCAGCCCGACTCCCCAGCGGTGCCCGGCCTCCGCCTCTTACCCTGACCCGCCGGGCTCCGGGAGCCGATACAGCCCATGGCCGGGCACCCAAGCACGCTAGCCCGTGCTCGGGGCCCGGGCCATCGCCTCGTAAAGGGTCCAGCCGCGGCCACCACCAGGGAGGGCACGGCCCGTGAGAGGGGAGGGGGTGGGAGCCGCGCTCCGCCGCTGCTCCCGGGAGAGGGAACCGGGCCAGTGACGTAAACACAGGGGCGTGGCCGCCCGCGTCTCCACCTAGAGCGGGCGGAACGAGGCTGACGTCACAGCGGCGAAGTGGGGGCCTGGGCTGAGTTCGGAAAACGCTCCTTTGATCTTCCCAGACCACTGAGGAGCTACTCTGAAGGTAAGGGAGGCGAAATCTCACTGCGAGGGCAGAAAGCCTCCTTGCATTCAGTCCCATTTTTACAGAGGATATCTTTAAGTCAAAGGGGCTTCTCTATAAGTCTGAAACCCAGAGGCCTCTTGGCATACAGGGGACAGGATCACATCCAGGTAAGAGAACAAGAGGCCAGCAATTTATACTCTATTAAGTACTCCACAGCTACCAGATTTCCAGTCTTCTCTCTTAACCAAAAGGGCACCTCTCCTTGTCCACACCAAGAGCCAAACACCTCCGGGAAGCAGTGGCTCCTCAGACCCCAAAATTGTGAAAAGGAAGAGTGCTCAGGTCACAGGAACAGTGCTACAGTGCCTGCTCTGGAAAGAATATGCCCACCTATCCCATTCCCTTCTCCAAGGGGAGCAGGCCATAAAGCAGAGAGGCAATGAGCTTAATTGAATTCATGTTTAATAATTACAGGCACCGTGCCCCCCCTTCCCCCTGCCCAGGCAGCAGCAGGGGTGGTGCAGGGGCTGGGGCATATGCCCCCAGCAGCGAGGACGGCAGTCCCAAGAGTGATTTTCAGAAAATAAAAAAGGACCCCAGGGGCAGGCGGTGGTACCCTCCCCCCAAGACACACCAAATTTCAAGACTTTATATATAATATATCTCTGTGCCCCAGGGGGAGAGGGACACCTGGCAGCATCCTGGAGGGGGGCCCCAGGCAGCCCCAAGCCATCCTGCCTCTTCAGCCACTTTATTAGCTCAGACACATCACACTACAGGCACCCACTGCCACTACCGCCGTGCTGCTGCCGCCCCCCTGCAGTCCAGGCGGCTGGCCGGGCCATCCGCGTGTCCATGGGGCTCCAAGTCCCCAACCCCACCCGCCCTCAGTTGTGGTCGGATTCCTCCTCCTCGGCCTCACGAAGCCAATTGAAGAAAGCTGTGACAGATTTAAGGGCCACACCCTTGCCCTGCTGCTCAGCGGGATCCTTGCTGCTCTCCCAGCTATAGAAAGCGTCCTCCTTCACCACATCCTCATCGTACAGCGCATCAAAGAACATCCGAAGCAGATCTGCAAGACATCAGGACAGCAGTTAGAAGTGACTGGCCACAGCCACGCTACCTCATATCTAAGGGATTCCTCCCAAGCTCCACTGTTAAAACAAGGCCCTGACCTACCACCTGGACATTTGTGTCTGAGCATTCCAGGGTGACTAGGCCTCTGACAGGATGCTAATCTCCTGATCTAAGAAACTGATGCACAGAAATGAGTCAGTCATTGAAAAAAAGCCTTACAAACTTGCCCAGCCTCACCTTGGCAGATTCAAACTTCTCTACTTGTGACATATTTAATGAGGAGAACTATAAGCAGAAGTGGCACTTCTGGATTTGGGGACTCACAAAAGTCTACCACAAATGTTAAGAGCATGACCTAGAACACCCACTATATCCTGACAGACTCTTGATCCCAGTTTCCTCTTCCTTCTCATGTATCTCCTGAACTCTCCAGCCCTGACACTTCTGAGTGTGCTAAATCCTTTGCCAGATGGTCCTATTTCATCATTTTTCTGGTGAATCCCTAACAAAGATTCAAGCACCCATGCTGCTTTGATCCACATCTCCTTCACCACTATGCATTACAGAGCTTTCTGAAGCACTTGTCCTGTCACATACTGTACTGCCCATCTATCCAATCCAAACTACACTCCTAAAGAATAAGTAAAACAGGATCTCAGGTCCAGACTTGATGAAATCCTAATCCATGTATGAGACGCTGCAAGCCAGGATAGGCTGTTCACGACATTCCACTCCTAAGCCCACAAACTCCCTGCGGTCACCCCATCCCACAGCAGTGGCAGCAGCAATTCGCTCACTGATCCAACACCTGTGCTTCAAATCCCACCCACACACCCTTCCAGAGGACTCCATATAATCAACTATTCTCTCTGCTCTATATATTAAAGATTTCCCCCATTTACACACAAAAGGTCCTATTCATTTCAATCACTACCTCATAAGCTAAATAGAAGATTTGTCTACACTTGCTGTCTCCCTCAATTATTATTTCTGTCCTTTCCAATCCAGAGCCTGCCCCTATACCTGTTTTTATGTTCCAGAAACCCTTTCAGGTCTCTTCCTGAACTCTGCAGCACACTAGCATTATCAACTACTTCCCTATCCTAAAATCTCTTTCCTTTGTTCAAATGTCCTTGCCCTCCTTTAGTCCCTACTTGTGTATCTTCCGCCTCCCCATGGTTCCCCAGGCCCTCACCTCCCCCTGATTCCCTGGGGCAATCCCACATCCTCATGTGACTGGCACATGTACTTATTACTCTGTGTAGGTATCTCACAAGAGATGCCTCCTGCCCTGACTTCAGCCTCCCCAAATGGATCCAAATACCCAACCATCTACCTACCAGCTGAGTCCTGATCCAGACATCACAAACTCAACTTGATCCACTGTTTCCCAGCCCCATGGCAGACGGCACCACATTATTACCAACCCTACTCAAACTATCTTGAGAGCCATCGTGACTTCCAATCTCTTGTGACCCTCATCCCATGCCAGGGACTAAAGCTGTCAACTCCATTTTCCTAAGTATCTCTTGAATCTACTCACTCTTCTCCCATTCTCCACTGTCTCCAGGGAGGCAGAACCACTAATGTCAATATCCTCTTAACTCTACTCCATAGATTTTTTTTTTTTATCCCCAGTAGTCAATGATCTAAGAACTAAAATTATTTTCTCCCCTGCTTAAATTCCCCAAGGGGTCTTTTTACTCTGCCCTTAGGCAAAGAAGCCCAAAGACCTTCCCATGACTCACAGGGCCCTGCAGGACCTGGTCTCTGTCACTCCTGCCTCATTCCCAACTGGTCACTGCTCTCCCATACTGGCCTTCTTTTTCAGCAGCTCTTCTGCCTTATATGATGTTCCTTCCACCTGAGGACCTATCTTTATACACATAGTGCCTTTGATTACAGTGGTCCCCCTCCCAATCTACTCTTAGCTAATTCCCTCCTATCACCCCTCAGATATTTCATTCACACTTGTAACTGACTCCATGTCCACTATGGGAACTGTGCACTAGACTTCCTGTGATTACCCCAATGCCCTGACACAACTATTTGCAAAAAGCATAACCTCAGACATGTTAACCTAAGCCAGTCTCCTGATGGAGATAATGGGGATAATGGGGATACTGTCCACCCTAAACAACAGTTACGAAGATAGAACGGAGCAAGGTTAAGCAAAGCATTTCAACTTTGTACCAGATGGAATGGGACAAAAGACATTTATCTGAAAAAATATCATCATCATGCATTATTGGCATCTAATAGATGGCTAGGTATAAAGGAAGTTGTCAATTAGCTTTCAAGGCAAGAGACTAAGCCCTTCAATTGGTAGGCAGGAAAACAAATGTAGGAGGAAAGGAATCTAACAACCACCCACCTTTCTTGTTTTGAGCCCCGTCTACAACCACCCCTACCCTAGCATTCCCTCCATCCCACTTCTGACCCTGTGGCCTGGCTCTTACTGGCAGGTTGTTCTAAGGTTACTACAAGGGCCTGAAGGGCATAGAGTGCTTGCAGCTCCTTCTGCTCGTCACACAGGTATTTCTGTAGCAGTCTTGCTCGCGCTTTCAGCACTGCAACATCCACTCGGAGAGGAGTCTCAACTATAGAGAATAAGAGGGATAAGTGGAACAATGCATCCTTAGCTTGGTTCAGCCCTAGGAGGCCAAGACTGAAATACCTTTCCCTCCATTTGTTATTTGGGCCCACCCTTTCCCTGTCATCTCCCTGGCTTCTCTTACAGATGATTGCAGAATAGCAGACAGTTGTCATGAGGGCTCGAACTAATGTGTTGGATGCTATCTGCTGCTCACTCAGGTTGGCCTGTGCGGAAGACACAAATGGTTCTGACTTGAGCTCCTAAGTCTCCATGCTTGCCACTCCCCAGCCCACCAAAAAACACCTCTTTTCTATCCCTCCCCAAATCCAGGAGAAACATACATCTATCCAGTCGAACACCCGCTGGTTACTGCTGCTCTCCTTCAGCAGCTTCTCTAGCTGCCTGCTCAGCTCCTCAAAGGGGAGTGCCCTCTGGCCAGGGCCTTCCGACTCCTCTCCTAGGGTATACTCCACCTTCTGCAACCAAAAATACCCACAGTCAAGAGGTCAGATGAGGGAAGTAGAAGACTAGACAGACTCAATAGAATTAGAATTAACCAGTCTTTATCCCCAAACCTGTTCAGCGATGAAAGCACCAACATCCTGGCCTTCAGGTAGAAATTCTTTCCAGCTGAGCCCCGCCTCTCGCCAAAGCATCCCTACCTTTTTAGGACCCTGAAAAACATAAGAACAACTGAGCAACTTTGCATCTCTCCAAAGATCCAACAGCTCCACAACAGACACCCAACAAATATTCACTAAAACCCACTAAGCACCTCCTAGGAGCTAAGCGTGCCACAGAGTAACACATAAGCAGAGCCTTCCACACCTACAGTTCAGCGCAGGGCACAGCTGTCAGTCAACAAGGCACTCACTCAGATCAATAAAAACTCACACACCACCACAGTGCTATGATGGTAGGGTGGGGGGATGATTTAAGAGTCTCTAGGAACATCAACCAACTTTTGTAGGATTCTCAATGAATTGCTGAACCTTAAAAAGATACACAATTAAATCCAAACACCACATACTAGTGTCTTCCAACGTTACCTATGTTTCTTTTTCTGAAACAGGTTGGTTTCTCACCATCCCAAATAATGTTTGCTTATGGAAAAATAATTTGTAACAAAATATGCCTGTTTTCTAAACTCAGAAAATGTTGGTGGTACACTGCACTCCTCAACACAGATCAGAAATCCTAGAAAATGAGCAATCCAAGTCCTTTTCAATCCAATTTCATTCTTCCAGAATCCAGGCAGCTGAACTTCTTATACCCCGACTTCTCACTACCACCAAGTACCATACCCAACTTGCCCTTCTCCATCTTTTTGCCTTTATATCTGTCAGTCACCAATTAACTTTCATAAAGCAGTTTCAGCACCTTTCAAAGAAAACCTTCTGCCGCGAACACTGACAAATACTCAGAAACCTCAGTACTTTTCTTTCTTTTTTTTTTTTTTTTAAAGAGAGAGGGACAGTGAGAGAGACGGAGAAAGATAGAAACAACTTTATTTAATTTTTCACATGGCCTTAGTTGCTCCAACACTAGTTGTGTACGTGGTGCTGGGGTTTGAACCCGGGTCCTTGTGCTTGCCAGGCAAGCACCGAAACCGCTGAGCCACCACTCCAGCCCCAAAACCTCAGTACTTAAAATACTCCTTTTTCAGCTGTTTCACACACCACCATACACTGTTTTTAATTAGCTGTCATTTACTTTTTTCCACCCATTAGTTTCATAACTGCATTTTATTCACTGCTGTATCCCACTGTTCAGTATGTTGTCAGCGTTCAAAAATATACTAGTTGAACGAATAAATCAGTCAGTCTAAAGTCTCACATGGCTATTCTCTGGCCTTGGCCAGAACTCATGAAAGGAACTATATCAAAGAGAATACCCACTTCAACTTTCCTCTCCCAGATACAAACATGGCCCTGCCATCACCAATACTCTAGCCCAACAGACAACCATGCAGATTCATGGCCACAGGGAGTAGCCAAACCATACAGAAATCATAAACATATCACCCAGTAAGAAGCTACTCACCATGCTTTTGCATAGAAGGCCCAGGATCTCCAGCAACAGGGAAGCAGCTTTACCCAAAGGTCTCAGAGGCTTTGTAATCTCCCTGTAAGAGGAGAAAACTCCAATGATGACAGCCTCTATAGCCCTCAACACCACTCTTATCCCTCTCCAAAGATAGCCATCCAACCTATCACACCTCCCTCCCTCTTTCCTCCAGTCCTACCTCCCCCTGAATTCCACCCAAAGGGGACTTACCTGAACAATTCTCCCATGGATACCCCACCTTCCTGCAGAATGGGCGTTACCAGTTCTGCCAGATAAAGCCACACATGAGGGATGTCAATTTCCATATCCTCAGCCAATTCCAGGATTTCATACAGCCTGAAAAGGAAACTCAAAAGTCAAGACATACTGGGAGGAATGGGCCAGGCCCACCCCTGCTTCCAGGGTAACACAGCATGACTAAGGATCAACTTATAAAACCTTCCAGGAACATTTTCTAGGAATGGGACGTTTTTTTTTTTTTTTTTAAAGAAAGAGGGGAAAGTGAGAGAAACAATCAATTTTTATTTAGTTTTTCACATGGTTTTTGTTGCTCTGAGACTTCGTTGTGTACGTGGTGCTGGGGTTTGAACTCGCATACTTGCGCATGCCAGGCAAGCGCCGTAACCGCTGAGCTCCAGCCCCTGGGGACAGTTATCTTAAGCTAAGGTCACCTCCTTGTCCTTGGATGGGTTCATCCATCTCAAATCAATGCTGACTAGGATGATCGAACCTACACTGTCTTTAGGACATGGTCATGCTATGTTGCCCAAACTGGCCTTGAATTTGCATCCTCTTGCCTCAAACTCCAGAGGATCTCGAATTATGGGTGTGTACCACCATGCCTAGGCTGGGCCTACACTCTTAAATGCAAAGTTTCAGGGGTGTCACAAGAGAGAAGGAATTTGTGGGTATGCAAATGTGGGAGGCCCACAGCAGTCAGTCATACCCTTGGTAGTACTGGGCAGTAGAGAGGTGCCCAGTGCAGAGCAGCTGGTGCAGCAGCCGCCCCATATGCTCACGAGCAATGGTGCTGCGCTCCAGCGTGGACTCGATGCCATGCCGCACAAAGATGAAGAGCAGGGAGGGTGAGGCCAGCTCCTGCACACATTGCACTGCCTCCTGAGGGGCACAGAGCATAGGCGGGAGAAAGCAGTCAACGCTGGCCCAGACAGTGAACCCCCATATATCTGTCAACACAGCTCCCACCTTATCCACTTGGCAATCGCTCAGAGCCCTCCCACTGCTGACCTTCATGTCGTTGAGATGGAGATATTCCTCGATGATGGCCTTAGATTTCTTTTCTAGCTCCTCCTCAGAAAGTGAAGCCTTCGGGGGGCTCACTGGGGGTAGTGTGGCTTCCCGCTTCACTGTGGGGTGGGGTGGAAAACACAGATTCCAGACTCTTTAGTTCTAGTCTTCTTAGCAAACAGGGTCTGGACCTCCCGAGAGAGAAAGAGAGATGGGGACCAGCTAGTCCCACACTAGCCAACATCCATTCTCTCCATTTCTTTCCCAGCCCCCTCACCAGCATCTCGTCCACGGTCCCGATCCTCTGTGAGGCTAGCTGCCTTGCGCAGCCCTTCAGGCTGAGATGGCCGCTCTCTACTCCGCTCCTCAACTTCTTTGCTGAAGCTCCGCTTTGTGGCTGGTGCCCGTGCACGATCAAGTCGGTCCCCACGGTCACCTCCCCGTTCACTCCGCTCTAGTCGGTCTCCTCGGTCCCCAGCTTTCTCACCTCGTTCCCGGCTCAAACTACTCCTAAAAGACAGGCACCACTGTCTCTCACATATTCTGGCAGGAACATCTAAGCAACTGCTGGGCTTCTTTGATGGCATCAGAAATGTGCCTTAATCTTAGCCAAGGGCTTTGAGCATTCATTGTAGGCATGAAGAATTGCCATGCTATGGCAAACAACCCAAAAGCACTCACGGTATTTGGTGTCAATAACAAAGAACCCCAGCGAACACCTCACCTCTGCACCACACGTCTGTTATCTGTGCTCTCTGTGGGTACTGCTTGTTGAAGGGCTGAGAAGCGATTCAAAGTACTAGTAGCAGGGCGAGCAGCTTCTGTTGCTGGGGAGGCAGAAAACCTGGATTAAAATCTGCTTTTTTTGCATTCTGTCTCCGATTTGCCAGTTTAGGACACTTGGTCCCAGCGCTGAGAGAAAGCAATTCATCACCTGGTACCACCTATATGCCTCCCGAACCCCTAAAACACTCATATAGATATAGGCAAGGCTCTGCCCTCAAGAGAGCTCAGACCAATAACCACTCAGCTCCATATAGTGGCCTCCATTACCTGCATCTGAGGGCTTGGCTCCTGAGCCCCCGCTGCTGCCCTTGCCCCAGCTCAGTCGCCCTCCAGGTGCAAAGAGCTGGTTATTGGAATCAATGGAGCCAGGCTGCAGAAGAAAAGGGAGCAGAGAGTCTTGGGTCTGACCTGGCCAAAGCTCTTGGCCAGCACCACCACACACAGCCATACCAGTAGTGAATACCCCAGACCAGGGGTCAGTCAAACTTTTTCTGTAAAAGGCCAGAGAGTAAAAAATTTATTTATATTTTATGCCTTTGCAAGTCAATCTCTATTGCAACTACCCAATTCTGCCACTATAGCATGAAAGCAATCCTAGATGACACTTAAAGGAATGAGCACGGCTATGTTCCAGCAAAATGTGTCACAACACACACACTGGGTTAGTGGAGCCTGAACTGAGGGACACTCCACCTGAACTACATCTCCAGCACCCCCCCCCCTTTTTTTTTCATTTGAGATAAAGTCTTGCTAAGTTGCAGAGACTGGCCTGGAACTCATGATCGTCCTTCAACCTCCCAAGCAGCTGGGATTACAAGAGTGCACCACCACGGCCAGCATAATAAAACTTTATGGACACTGAAACTTAAATTACACATAATTTCTATATTATACAATACTATTTACTTTTCAATTTTTCTCAATCATTTAAAAACTCCTCATCTCAGGGCAATGGACCAATTTGGCTTGTATGTCAATTTACCCAGACTCATGTGAATAAATCCCTAGGAGTTGGCAGTCCTAACTCTAGTAATTTAAACAGTGAGTCTAAGGAAAAAATAGCAGCCATCTCCCCCACCTTATGGACTAAGATCCAAGCCAGAGCTTAATGTTTGTTTGATCCCTCTTAACCCTCCACCTCACCAGCACATACCCACATACCTTTGTGATCTTTGTGAGTCGTGAGGTGTCAATGGGGCGGCTGCCTTTGCTGATGGGGACTGTGTTCCAGCCACCATCATCCACAAGTGGAAGACCACGACCTGGGACAAAAAGGGCGACATATACTGGAATAACGAGTAAGGTCTAACAGCCCCTTCCCCTTGAGCCATCCTAAGCCTCCCTTCCTCAGATCCTCAGTTCCATCATGGGGTCTCAGTGGCCCAGACACGTGGCACTAAGAAGTCATCAGCGGAAAGCATAACCCCTCAGTCCCTTCACTGCCCACTCCTTGGTCCTAGCTCCAACTCACTAATGGGTGGGCCTGGAGGGCCACCCCGACGCTTGTCGCTGCCCTTGGCCATGAGTTGCTGCACTTTGATGTGTTCCCGATGCTCTTCCATCTCAGCCTCCTTGTGGATCTGGTCAATTGTCTTAGGACCCTGATCCCCTCGGCGTGGCACCCAATTGCTCTATGGAAACAGGAGGCCAGTTGCAATTATGTCAGGAACGGCCAAACAAAGTGGTATCAGGAACTGGGAGCAGTGGACTGGAATCAGGAGAGAATTCATACCTGTCGCAAATCTAGCACATCCTGTAGCATAAAGCGGATGCGAGATGACGTCTTCTTTTCTTTAATGATTTTTTCCATCTGGTTGAAATACTGATCCATTCGGGGCTAGGAACAAGCACAGGGATCATCAGGACAGCAACTAGTAATATCTCCCTTCCAACCCTATGGCTAAGCAGCCCAGACCCATAAGCATATCAAGAATGTCATCAGCAGACCAAGCCCCACATGCTTCAGCCTCCTACTTCCAAATCCAAGTGCCCCTACCTTGGCTTTTGCAAAGTCCAAATCTTTGCCAATGGTGGTAAGCAAACGGCAGAGGCATTCTAGGGACTCTTCATCATGGTTCTTAAGCAGTTTGACCACACAGTCATGCATTATAGCCTCTGTTAACATCTTCAGCTTGAACAACTCCCCAATAAACTTAATATTCCCTAAAGAGCGCCGCCGGGCTATATCTCGAGCCTCTTCCAGTTCTTCTTTCAGGCGTCCCCGTTCCTCTGCCTGCCAGTTACAGGACAGGAATCATTTCAAAGATACCCAACCACATGCCAAAGGAAAACCCTTCCCTCTCTACTATGTGGGTGTCCAATTAGAGGCAGAGATTCCCCATCCACAAAGATACCACTAACCTCAACCCACTAATCCTCATCCAAATTCTACAGCCTCCTAAGCACTGGTGGGGGAGCAAGTAAGGAATGGATTTGGCAACAGGTTTTCTCACCGTAGCAGCTTCATCCATCTCTTTTTGTTTTTTTTCAAAAACTTCATCATCATCTTTGTCTTTCTCAAACTCCTTCTGACATCTATTCAATAATAGTTTTCGAAAGTTCACAGTTACCGTTGGCTTTTCTGTAGTGGGCACTTTCAGCTGTATGTCAAAGAGAATGTCTTACTCAGACCCATCCAGGGCAAGGAAAGCCTCTGGCCTTGGCTCTGCCCCTTCCTGGCTGCATCAACAGCACAGGCTGGAGGGGAACCAAGAAGCTGGACTTCAGAAGACTTGGAAAAGAAGTGGGAAGCTAGATGATGAGATTTAGAAAATAGTGAAACTAACCGCCATGAGGCATCGGCACATGTTGGCATAGGCCACAGAAAAGTTGGGCTCTGAGATGGCCTTCTCAAAGATAAGGTCAATGACCCCTTTGAGGCGTTCCTCCGTGTCGATGGCCAGCTGCGTCACCTGCTTCATCAGCTGCTGGAACATCTGGGGTGTCAGCTTATTCAGGATGGAGCGTACCCTGCGGAACAGGTCCTGTAGGGAAGAGGGAATAGAAATCACAGGATCCAGTAAGGTTCTGAGACAAACAAAGGCTGCTTGGAAGGACATGAGAGGATGGTGGGGACAGGGGTATGAAGAGACAGAGAGCAAAGTGGGCTCAAGATGGCAGACCTGAGGGCAAGAATGGAGAACAAAAGAAGACTTGCCAGTACCTGGGTTTTGCTGCCATCAGCATCCTCTTCACCACGGTCCTTATCAGCCGCTGTCCGCTTGCTGCTGGGTTTCCAGGCCTTCTCTGCTTTGTTCAGTTTTATATCTTCAGTCATCAACACAGTGGCAATGATTTTGCGTGGTTCTTTTCGGGGACCCTGCTGAGAGCGCCTGGGTCCCAGACCAGCCTGCTAAGCAAGGAATGAGGACAAGTGAAAACACAAATCCAATAAGTACAACACAAGACCCCAATACACATCTCCAGGGCAGACTGCTCCCCATCCCGCAACAAGACGCACCCAAGACCCTGCTGCCTTGCCCATCTGCCTGTTTAGCCAGCCCCACTCACCGGCCCGCGGGGCAGCTCCCCACCTGGCCCACCCCTTGGGGGCCCACGATTGCTAAGGGCTGGTCGGCCAAGGTTGGCAAAAGATGGAGTGAAGTCTGGGCCACAATTTATTCCAGGTAGCCTGGAGGGATCCAGCGGCCTCAGAGGTGTTTTATTGGCCTGTGAAGAAGACACAAAAGATCTCAAAAGCAGCCTAAGATTATTGATTGTTTTTCTGAACCTCCGGCTCCTCCCTCAGTCCATCCAGATCAAACTTACCCCACTCCCCCCATCAAACCACCAACCTTGTCCAGCACAACATCAGTAATATGGGGCAATCCCTCTGGCTTCTGCATACTGGCAAAGATGAACTGAAAGCCAAGCAGGAACTCACGGTCATAACGCTTTTTTTCCTCAAGGTTCAGAGGCTTCCACTGATCTGCAACAGAAAACGTATCAGCCATACATCTGTCTCCTAGGGCTCGTGACAAGAACAATGCGATTCTCAATCCTTCCTTAAACATACCTGACTTGTACTCATACTTCTGTTCCCCAGGTTGGATGTTCTCAGCATTGTGGATTTTGTCCTCCTTTGAGTCCCAGGTCTCATCTGTTTCCTCAGGCCGTGGGGGCACAGTGCTACCCTCAGATTCTGGACCTGGATTGTTGCCTGAAGGTGGTTGATTCTCCACCTCTGGTACTGCTGGGTTCACCTATAACCACAGAACACCCAGTTTGGGATGTAAAGTGACCACTGTCTCATATCCATTCTGCCCTCTCCCTTCCCCTATTTCCTGCCTCCTTTACCTCCTTGAAGGCATCCAGAAGGTCTCCCACAGCCTCCTTCTTATTTAGCTCCTTAATTTTCCGTCTCCTCTTTGGCACAGATATTGCCACTAATTAAAAAAAAAAAAAAAAGAAGAAGAAAAAGAAAAAGCAGGGCTGGGAATTTAAATGGTACTCCTAACCTATGGGAAAAAATACAATCCTTTCTCTTCCTATCACACCCTCACTAGGCTTACAAGATTAAAAAAATTCTTATTCTAGCTGTTAGATCTGGTCACAGGGATTCTGTAACCCAAACATGCTGCCCAAATGGGAGGTCATCAATCAAGAGCCTCACCCTGCAGCTTGCCCCACACCCTCCACCATCCAGCCACACCTTACCTTGGGTGGCTACTGCCGGCTCCAAATTCTGGGACAAGTAGGCTGTGACAGGGGCACTCTCTGGAAGGAGGGACTCCTCTCCTCCCTTTTCATTCTCAGGCTCTCCTGCTTCTTCTTCTTCCTCCTCTTCCTCCATTTCCTCCTCCTGAGCAGAGGAAGTAGCTGTAGCTGGAAGAGCCGAAGCTGGAGAAGCTGGAGTAGCAGAGAGGATGGTGGGGGAAGCCACTGATGCAGTAACCTCCTTGGCCTGCTCTTCTGGCTCACTGACTGGGCTTAAGTCCACAGCTGGTGGTGAGGGGGCTCCATTGAGCAGTTCCTCAGGTTGGGCAGTCGGAGCAACAGGTATAGGAGATTCAGAAGGGCAAGCAGGAAAAGGGGGAGGGACAAGCTCTGGGCTTGATTCCACCTCTTGTTCCAGATCCTCAGATGGGACCATGCCATTAGGCTCATGAATTTCCACCTTGTGAGATGCCAGGGGAGTGGGAACCTGGAGAGGACTAGAAGAGAACTCAGATTCTGGAACTGGTTTGCTCAGCGTCACTTCTACTTCCAGGATGGGTTCAGCAAGAGGAGTGGATTCTGGAGAGAGGCAGTACGGCTCTCCAGTTTCACGGGAGATGGGGGTTGATTCTTCTACAGACATTTGTATCATTCCCGTTGTCATAGTGTCCCCAGGAATAGAGAGGACTCCGAGATTAGGCTCAGACCCCGGTTCCAAGATTGGGGGGGGTGACGGGGTTGGAGAAGGTGATGAAGGCTGGGATTCTGAAGGGCTGTGCTCTGGGCCAGGAAGACCTGACCGGCCCCCAATGATTGCTCCCTGCGACCGGTCATCTGCACCACAGGAAGAAAGAATTGAGTACCTGAAGTCAAGTCCTTCACTATTGTTATTTCTCCTCCTCCTCCTAGCCAAATCGAACATTTCTACCTTACCCTTTGAACTTCTCCCACTGAAATAATTTTAATTTCTCTTCTCATCCAAAATGCCACCCACCCTCGAATCCACTGTCTGAAACCTCATTCATTTTTTTGTGGTACCCAGTTCAAGTTACTCCACCTTCTTGGAATTTTCAATTGTCACACTTTCTCATAAAAGCTGTCCCACTGCCTTTCTTACCTGGCCGGACAATGACAGCAACCTGAGGTGTCTCCCCATTAGCTTGAGGCTCCTGACCACCTCCCGTCTGCAGGAAACAAAGCGTTACCAAGTTTGTACTGAATAATCACACAAACCTTCTTTACTAGGGCCATTCCTGCTTTTAACTCTGCCTAGAAATTTACGAAAGCAGGGAAACAAAATTCTTCAGGAAACAGACAACAGACTTGGGAGTTCAGGACAAAAGAACTGTCCCAGGCAATATATCAAAGAGAAGGCAGTACCTGGGGAGGGGTGGGTGTGGAGGTGGTACGGGCCCCAGACATGATCTCCTCAGTGATATCCTTCCCTCCTTGGTTTGGATCTCGAATTCGAATCTGAGGAAAGAAAGCTATGGGATGAGCAGGAAGCAGGAGGAGCCCACCTCTCCACCCTGCCCCACTCCTAAGACTCTGGGCCAACCCCCCACCCCCTACTGGAAAGTAGGTGGGTGGGTGCCAGAAACCCCATGAGTTCTACTGTCAACCCATCCGGCTGCTCTTCTAGTCCCAGCCCTAGCCCCCACCCCTAAGAGACCCTTGACCTCACAGAGCAGCCCTGTACATCACAATGCCCCTCCCTCCCTCACCACTGCCCCACCAGCAATCCCCAAGCCACTGGCTGCACATCCTGGGGCCCAGGACCCCCATCTAGCACCCAGCCGGCTCACTTGTGGCCAGTAGGCCTGATCTCTGGGGGCAGGGCCCAGATCCAGTGGGTGGAGCCAGGGTGACTCAGCGGCTTCCCCAGCCCTGGCACCCTATTCTGGGCACCACGCCCAGGGCTTGAGGACTAAGCAGAGGCGGTGGCCTCCAGAGCTTCCAGGACTAGGGGGTGGGGGGGTGGGGTGGGGCTACAGAAAACAAACCATTTCCAAGACAAGCCATCAGAAACCCAAAACCAAGCATAGCTCTTATGAACGCCCCCCCTCCCCCAAGCCCAGGTCTCATGGGAATGTCCCTGCTAGCCACCTCAGTCTTCCCATGAGCTGTGTCTACATTGAAATCTTAGTACCTTACAAAGAACCTGAGTGCTCCATGATACCCACTTTCTGCATACTCTCAGCTGAGGATCTTTTTCAAGTTCCTGCTCCCAATAGCACAACACCCCAGCAGCACTGGAACTCAATTCTCCCCTTCCCAGATGTCCCAGAGTCCTGTGCTGCCACTCACCGTTTTACGCTCCCTCTTAGGAGCAATCTGGGGTGGCTGATTCATCAAAACTGGGGCGGGGGCCACACCAGCAGGAAATTGCTGCACACCTTGGGCTGGGTAGTAGGCGCCAGCTTTGGGAAGGGGGACAGAAAGAAAGGACGGTGGCAGCGTCAAGGCACAACTATATACTAACGCCTGCTCGAAGACTTCCCATCCCCAGAACCTCTCATCACCCACAGCCGGCCCATTGCCCTGCCCCGCCCTCCTCCCCCAGGGAATTAGGTGTCTGTCAAAGCTGGGGAACCAGTCTGAACTGCGTTTACAAGAATTCCTGACACTGGCACTGCCACACACACACACCTTTTAGGCAGGCACTCCCCCACCACACACCAGCTACCCGAAAGGCTCTATCTCACAGGCACTATGTAAGCACCCTACCTCCAGCAACACACACACATATACTATGAAGATGAAAAAGAATTCCACTCTTTTGGCTGGGAATGAGAAACAAGAGAATTGCCAACCCTATTTCATTCAACCTAAGTCCAGTTCGAGTATCCAGCCCTTTTGCAGAGGGAAAGGAGACAAAAAGTAACACTATGACCTGAGTCTAGGATAAAGAAAAATTAATCCCTCAAAGCAATGGTCTCCAAAATGGAACATATCTGTAATCACATCCATAATTTCCACTTGTTTTCAACAATTGCCACAAGTGTTACTGAAAGTATGCACACATATACACAAACAACCATACATACTCAAAATTTTTCCTGGTAGAAAAAAATTTTGGAAACCACTGCCATAAAGAACAGACATCCTTTTCTAGAACATAAATGAAAAATAGCTTCAAAATACATGCCCCAACCCCCAACTATGGACACAGAAAATCTACTAACAGACTCTGGAGCTGGAACCTAATCCTACATTTTCTGACACGGGGAAGACTTCAACTCTCTTGGCAGAGAACAAAATCTCCCGACCAACAAGAGTTAAATATTAAGCACCAATTCCTACCACCTATTAACTATATCATTTTTAGACCAAAAGCCACTCATGGAAAGGAAAGGACCTCATGCTTTAGAAAGCAATGTATCAGTTTAGATGCTCTCTGGGACACATTCTCACCTGACTCCCTCCCCCTGCTTACCATAAGTCCCAAACTCGGTGGGGCTTGCACCTGGATAGAAGCCTGGGGCTCCTGGCTGCACAGGGTACTGCTGTGTCGGGACAACATATGTGGAACGCCCCTGGTGGGGGATGGGGAGGAAGACAGAAGAGGAGTTGAGGGGACCAGAACCACATTTGACTACCACCACAAACTAGAGCAAGCCAACACTGGGCAAAGACCAGAAGTCCCACCTCTGGAGAAGAGATGGGACTAGAGGGTCAGGGTGGGGGAAGTGAGGACTGGGGTACAAGATGTGTGGCTTCCAGCCACCACACCTCCAGCCTCACCTGTCCAGGGATGTAGTAGGCCCCCTGGGAGGCGGAGTAGGAGATCTGGGAAGGGATCATCATTACTTGGGATCCAGCAGGGTAGACATGGGCAGCTGGGCCAGGGCGGGCGGGGGCTGCACTCTGCACTCGGGAGGCTGCACTGCTCGGGGGCTGGGCCCGGCTAGGGTAGAAGTGCTGTCAGGAGGGAGGAAAGCAGTTGGCATCAGGAAAGAGAGGAAATGGGACAGCAAAACTACCACTCCACTATGTCTCCATACTCTGGAAAGAAGAACTGTGGGTTTCAGAGCATGGAGACCAATCCTTCCAAAACCCATTTCATCAACGGGACTAAGTGGCCACTTGTACTCACTCACACCCTCCAAATTCAGATGAACACTTTGCATCCTGTGTATATTTAATCGTTCACTGCCATGCATACTCATGTCACCTCCATCAGACTACCCTTCAGCAGAGGATTCCTAACCACCAGATGCATCATGCCTAAGTAAGGCCCTTTCAGGCAACATACTCCCCAGCATGCATTGCTGCACCTAAGGCACTGAGCAGCTAAATGCTAACATGCAACAGATCCCAGTTTTCAGATACTCACTCTTCAATACTCAGCCCCTAACATGCATCACTCAGCTCAAATTGAAGACCTAGGCAGCAAACAAATCCCCACCCTGAAGACCCCCAATTTCTGTGTCTAGCCCCTGACTAGAGGGTAGAGATGAGATGAGGAGACAGTCCAGGATTAGGAAAAGGGGTATTACCTGCAGAGACCTGAATCCTCCCTGAGAGCACATGGGGACAGGAAAGAAGAGAATTATCCCCAAGGTGATAGAAGGAAAAATGAAGGAAACAGGACAAGAATCCTCCCACTTAGTGAGGAAGAACTTGGGGAATGGAGAAAGGCAAAAAACATCTGGAATGATTTTCTCAACACAGTCCAAAGAGAAATCAGGGAAGGGGAATAGAGCAATGGCAACCTCCAGGTAAAAGGAAAGAAAGCAAGAGTTGGCAGCAGGGCCCACAGCACTGTCCCCAATTCTCAAAAACCACTAAGGACCCCAATAATGCCACCCTCACCAACTACATACTTCCTCAAAGGGCCAGTCACCATAAGTAATCAATAGCACAAAGTGCAGAGCCAGATGAAAGAACAGAGCAACTGTCAGGAAGTTGGGACCAGGTACATAGCTTCCACAGTTTCCATCCTAGGCCCAAACTGTCATAAGCTTTCCAGTTTCCACCCAGGCCCCCTACTCCCCTCCCCACAGCCCCTCACCTGGCGGGGCTGAGAAGGCGTGTTCATTTGTGTCGCTTGTGGCGTACTGAACACCACCGGTGCAGTCTGCCCCGGGGGAAACGCTGGCTGAAGGGGAGAGACCAGAGTTCAGCAAGAGGTGAAGCCCAGATGGGGCCAAAACCCAAGCTGCTGAAATAAGGGGTGCAGATCTGCGGCAAAAGCCTCATCAGTCCACATACCCCCGTTCCCTATGACAGCCTCCGGGGACAGCCAGGGCCCAGTCTCAATTTGGCAGCAGGCAACTGCACTTTGCCCTGAGACAGATGGAGCTGGGAAAATCCAGAGGTTGGAACCTGTTCCTGACGACTGCCTGGTCTCCCCCCGCCCCCATCCCAGTCCTCCTCCTAATTCCTCTCTAATTACCTGTGGGAGTCCAGGGGATGGGGTGGGCGGGGGGCCTGTGGGCTGTGGAGCTTTGTTCATTTCATTTGGTGCCACATCAGGGTCCCCCCAGCACCTGTTGGGAAAGAGTGGACCTCGGAAAAGAGGAAGGGACCCAAGCTTAGAGCAAATGGGAGTGGGGGAAGGGTTGAAGCAAGGGCTGGGTTCAACACGGAGAGAGAAAGTGCCAAGAGAGTGAAGGAGCACAAGAGATTCAGCCTGTGTCCCCACCAACACAAAGTCAAACCCGCATCATCTCCAACCCACCCCATCCCCCGCGTGGGCCCTGCTGAAACAGCCCCCACACTCACCCCCTTGGTTAAGATTAAGTCCACGGTGCGGCCTACAGGTTCTGGGCATCCGAGGGCCTGGGGTTGGGAGGTGAGGGGTATCAACCTGGCTCCGCGGAGCCCAAGACCAACCAGACCGGAAATTCCAGGTCTCGCTGGCACCAGGCTCCCGGATCACAAACGGAGCAGGCTACTTCGGCCGTGGTGTCTCCACCCCCCCCCACCCGGGGACACCGGGTTCAGGGCCGGGCCCAGGGACACGCAAGGTTTGCCTGCCGCGGGGCCACTCGCGCGGGCCAGAGGGGAAACCTGTCGCCGCCCAGGAAGGGCGGGAGCCAGGCCCTAAAAGGCTAAGCAGGCGACCACCGCAGAGAAGCCGATTTGAAGCAAGTGAGGGTCGGCCTGTAGGACGGGCGGGGCTGGGGGCTCCTCCCTGACTGCCGCCGCCGCCTCCCTCCCCTGCACCCTCCTTGCGCAGCGCCGGCCAGTGCCAAAGAACAACGTGTCACTTCCCGGCGGCCCCGCCGCGCAGGGGGGAGGGGGCGGCAGGCCAGGAGCTGCCGTGCCTGTGCCCGCAGGCTGCCGGGCCTCCTCGGGTCCGGCGGAGGTGGCATTTCGCTTCCAGAGAGCCAGGCGCCCTCCCAGCCCGCGGGGCCCGCGCGGTTCGGCCCCGCGCTCCCCCACCCCCACTCGGCAGCCAGGCCGGGCCAAGCCCGGCACACGTGGGCCGGGGATCGGGCCCCGGCGGGCCGGGGCCCGGGTTTGGGCCTTGGGGCCAGGGCGCCAGGGCGGCGGCGCAGGGTGGCCGGTCCCGGCCCGGATGGCGGCGGATGCGGGGGGAGGGGGTGGGGGGGCCGGGTCGAGCCCGGACATGGCGGCTTTACCTTCAGTCTCCTTCAGTCCGCGCGGCCGAGCCCCACGCAGCCGCACAGACGTAGTCCACAACCATTTCCGGCTCCCCGCACAGATCCCGCTCGGCGGCCACCGCTTCTCCGCAGGCGCAGCCGGCGCCCCCACGTGACCGGCGCCGAGGGCGGAGCCGCGCCGGGCGACCGGCGCGGAGGAGCACATGGGATTTGCCCCGCCCCGTCACGTGACAGCTATTGCCCGCCCCCGTGTCCCCTTCCGAACTCTGGAACTCGGAGACCGACCCCTGGGCTCTGGCTGTTTGGCGGTTCTTTCATTCATACTTTGCGCAAGCATTTATTTAGTGCATACTAAGTGCTAGGCGAGGTGCTCATCCAGGGTTGAGCATACTGAAAGTAAATTCAGTCCTGCGTAAGAAAAGCATGGTACGCTACGAATTATGCAGCATTTGTAAATTGTGTACATTAGATCATTGAAAGACGTATTAACAAAAGAAATTATATGTTACCCTAAAAGAATTGAAACATTCTAACTAAGGAAGTAACTTGAGTAGATTCGTTGTTTACAAAAATAAGTCACTCCTAGGGAAGAGCAAAAGTCAGACTTGAAATAAAGAATAATGACATATGAAGCAATTCAGAGAGCTTTGCCTGGAAGCCAAATCTTGGAGGTCAGAAGGGACAGTCCTAGAGAGGTAACCGGTCCTTGGAGTCAGCTTCCTTGGTTCTTAATCCAAGCTCCATTACTTATTACCTAGCTCTGTGCCTTACTGCCTACTATCTGTTTGAAACCAGTCTGGTTTAGATCTTGAGCTTTTAACCACCTTACTTTTTCTTACAATGGTAACATCCATTCTTGGATTGTGAAGATTAAAAGAGTTATTTCATGTAAAGGGCTTAAAACAGTACCTTGGTAGTTAGCAAAGGGTATTCCCTCCCACCATTTTTCAGCACCAATGGTGAACATAATATAAATGACCTATATGATCTCACTTAATCTTTATGTTCTCCTACAAAATATTCGGTTGTATTATTCCCACTATATATAAAAGGCACCTAGACCCTTACCCAAAGCCCACTTTTCCTGTTATCATAGACTGCATCATAGACAACACATAACTTGGTATGCTACATAAAAGTGGCAACAAAACAACCTTCATCATTGTCTTGTCAATAAAGTTATAGGGTGGGCAATTTATAGGCAGGCAAACTCAGAAGAGTCCTCTCAAATCACATTCCTGAAGAGAAGTAGGGCAGAAACTCTAAAGAAAGGAGAGTATCTGGGCATGGTGGCACACGTCTGTAATCCCATGCCTATAATCCCAGCAGTTTGGGAGGCTGAGGTAGAAGGATCACAAGGTCAAGGCCAGCCTCAGCAACTGAGGCTGTCTCAAAGTAAACAATAAAAAGGGCTGGGAATGTGGCTCAATGTTTAAGGGGCCCTAAGTTCAACCTCAAGTACCAAAAAAGAGAGGGAGGGGCTGGAGCTGTGGTTCAGCAGTTATGGTGCTTGCCTAGCATGCGCAAGGATTCGGGTTCAAACCCTAGCACCACATACACAAGGAACTGTTGGGAGCATCAGAGGCCACATGAAAAACTAAAATTCTCTCTCTCACTGTTCCTTTCTTTAAAAAAAAAAAAACATATACTTGTAGGAGGAACCATAATGAGAATAAAAGTGCAGATCTATAGTGTTCTGGAACACTTCACCTGATCTCTATGACTGCTGACATGCAGGGCACCTTTCTCATTTCTCTACTTATTTCCTAAGCAAACTAATAAAATCAATTACTGCCTACCCAATGATTCCCTTAATCCATTGCTAACTCAGAAACCACTTTCTTGAACTCATCAGAACAAGGTACTGAGACATCTTCACTTTATAACCCCCACAGGCATCTCAAGTTGCAAATAGCCAGGTAAGAATTTGTCATTAGTCACTGCATGAGTCTCCCTCCCCACCTGCAAACATGTTGTTGCTACAGTTCCTTGCATTAATAGTGCCTAGCCTAAAAATCTTGAGAATCATAACTACATTCCTTCCCATCCAATGTACTACATCTAATCAGACCACAGGTCCTACTGGAGATTGTACCAAAATCAAATCCTATTCTTTTTTAAATTTTCTTCTCGCAGGTGTGGTGTGCACTTCCTAGGTTAAGCATTCATTCCCTTGCCTGATCTCCATGACTCAAGAGTGAGCTTTCCTGTTCTCATTCAATGGTCTCTATTGAGAGATAATCTTGTTTTTTTTGTACTAAGGATTAAACCCAAGGGTACTTTAACCTCTGAGCCAAATCCACAGCCCTTTTATGATTTATTTTGAAACAATCTTGCTAAATTTCTCAGGGCCTTGATAAATTGCTGAGGCTGGCTTTGAACTTGCGATTCTCCTGCTTCAGTCTCCTGAGTCACTGGGATTACAGGAATGCACCACCATGCCTGGCTACTCTTGAAAAAAAAATTTTTTTTAAGAGAGAAAGAGAATCAATTTTATTTTTTCATCTGGCCTTTGTTTCTCTGCAACTTGGTTGTGTATTTGGTGCTGGAGTTTGAAACAGGGTCCTCACACATGCCAGGCAAGCTCTCCAACCACAGAGCCACCAGCCCCCTCTTGAATTCTTTATGCAAAACAGAGCTCTTCCAAACCTGGCTTGAATCTGAATCTCAGATGGATCTCCTTCCATGTTTTTCCCCCAGACACTATATACTTGCTAAACCAAATTATCCACAATTTCTGAAAACAAGTAGCTTTTCTTCCCTCATCATTTCTACTTTCTAAGCCACATCTAACCGTTTTTTCCCTCTATTCACCTTCCTCTAAGTCTGTTTCCTAAAATAACTTTCCCCATGACAACCAGGCACTCAGAATTTATTTCAATGATCTCAGGGTATTTTATTTTCATCTCAATATTAATCATAATATATCACTATTATTTTCATGTGCTTTTTTCCCCCATTACGTTAAGTTTCTTGAGGGTAGGGGTTTTTTTTCTCTTTTCATTCCTACAAATGAGAATACCTAATACCCAATGCAGAATAAAGTTACACTGATATATGTTGTTGAAGGGCTGGTGCGGTGGCTCAGCGGTTTCGGCGGCTCAGCGGTTTCAGCACTTGCCTGACAAGTGCGAGGACCTGGGTTCAAACCCCAGCACCACGTACCCAACTAAGTGTTTTAGCAATGAAATAAACTAAATAAAGTTGTTTCTCTCTTTCTCTGTCTCTCTCACTGTCCCTCTCTCTTTAAAAAAAAAAAAAAATGTTGTTGAACAAATGACCGAAAGATTGAAAGCCAAGACAGCAGTCACATTTAAGAGGGTTAACAGGCATACTAATATCCAATGTTTCACATTTTTTTTGGTACTGAGAATTGAGTTGTTGTTTTTTGGTTTTTTGTTTTGTTTTGTTTTGTTTTTGAAACAGTCTAAGTTGCTAAGGCTAGCCTCAAACTTGTGATCCTCCTGCCTTAGCCTTCTCAGTCACTGGGATTACAGGTGTGCACCACAATACCCAGTGCTCCAACCTTTTATACAGGCTGCCAAACAAAAGCAGATACAATGCTCAGCTGGCAGTGGTAGTACACACTGTTATCTCCGCCCCTGGAGAGGCTGAGGCAGAAGGATCCCAAATTCAAAGCCAGCCTCGGTCACTGTGCAAGGTCCTAAACAGCTTAGGGAGACCGTCTCAAAATAAATAATAAAAAGGGCCGGGGATGTGGCCCAGTGGTTAAGCACCCCTGAGTTCAAGCCCCAGTACCAACAAAGAGACAATGGAAACATTCAATCCAAAGTTGCTGCTTCTCCAGGAAGTCTTAAGTTAAAATGAGGCCCTCATGAATCCAAGTATAAAGACAAATTAATATAGTGAATAAGTACATGGCCTTTGTGTTAAGTAGAACTTGACCTAAGCAACGCCTTTTAAATCTTATCCTCCATCTTAGAACAAGACCCACCTGTCCCTAAACCCTAGACCCACCTAAAGTATCCCATCATCATGCAAAGAAACCCTAAACACTCCATCATGAGAAAGGACCCTTCCCTGACAACTCCCTAGGAATACCCTAATCTTCTTTTCCCTTAGTCCTCTATATCTACCCCAATCTGTAAGAAGACAGGTCCCAGACTCTACTGGGGACCCCTTCCACAGGTTTCTCCCAATAAACCTGCCGCTGCCACTATCCTATTTCATCCATTCGCTTCTTCCTGTACACTTTGGAGTCAAACGGACTTAAGATTCTTGTCCTGGCCTCTGCCACTTATTATGTGACCTTCAGCAAGTTGTTAAATCTATCCAAAACTTAATTTCTCACCAAAACATGGGGATGTACCGACCTATGAAAACTGTTGTGCTATCTCAGAAGCATGAAGCAGTTATTTTTTCAATATTTATAAAAACCTTATTTAGGGTTGGAGCCATGGATCAGCAGTTGCAGTGCTTGCCTGGCATGCTCAAGTATACAGGTTTGAACCCCAGCACCATGTACACAACGAAGTGTCAGAACAACAAAAGACACATGAAAAGCTAAATGAAACTGATTCCCTCTCTTTTAAAAACAAAAAACAAAAAAACTATTTAGTGCCAGCCACTGTTGGGAAATTAAACTTACAGTATTGGATAAATGCTAGCTATGATTACTTGGCATGATCAAAATTCCCTCCCCCACCTACACACACACTACATCTCCAGGGATTCAAGCCCTAAGTGACAGTGTAGCTATACTTTTACCAGCCCCACTAGGAAGGAGCATTGCAGATTAAGGATAACTATGTTCCAGGAAGGAGGCTACTCCTCTTTCCCATTGGTACACCATATTATGAGGAAGGTCACAGGGCTGGAGCAGTGGCTCAGTGGTTACAGCACTTGCCTGGCATGTGCAAGGATGCCAGCTCAAACCCCAGCACCTTGTACACAACAAAGTGTTGGAACAACAAAAGCCACATGAAAATTAAATAAACTTGATTCTTTCTCTCTCCTCTCTCTCACTGTCCTGTCCTGTTCTGTTCTTAAAAAAAAAAAAAAAAAAAAAAGGAAGGTCATAATCAGGCTTTCTATCTAGTTTCTACAAGGACAGCCCAGAAGTATTATGTTAATATGATCAAATTCTTCCAACACTGGGTCACAGGAAATAAAGATGACCCTCTCACTTAGCAGCACAAAAGTCAAGTTACAGACAAGTAGGGCTGCCCATTCTTGAGCATCCTTACTCCCAAGTCAAGAGATGATGGGTTTGGGTGTATGCTAGAGTCGGGAGGAGGACACAGGATCCACAAAGCCCTTAGAAAATTATTTTTTAAGAGTTTATACAAAGCCAGGTGTGGTGGCATACACCTATAATCTTAGCAGCTAGGGAGGCTGAAAGTTCAAGGCCAGCCTCAGCAATATAGCAAGGCCTTAAGCAAATTAGTGAGGTCATCTTAAAAGACTGAAAACAAAAAGGGCTGGAGATGTAGCTCAGTAATAAAACACCCCTGGATTGGGTCTGAAGCAGTGGCTCAGCTGTTTGAGCACTTGCCTGGCATACATGAGGACCCAGGTTCAAACCCCAGCAACACATACACAACTAAGTGTTGGAGAAACAAAGGCCAGATGAAAAAAATAAATAAAATTGATTCTCTTTCATTCTCTTTCTCTTCCTCTCCCTCTTGAAAAAAGAAAAAATACCCCGGGTTAAATTTTGAGTATTAAAAAAAAAAAGTTTAGATAAAAACTTTTATATACACAATTCCTAGAGAGAAGATTCATTGTACTTATCAGCTTCTCAAAGATTCTAAGAAAATTAAAACAGAAGATGAACAAGAATGGGTGGGAAAGAAGAGAAAGGAGCTTAGTTTCTTTCAGGGCAGCCTCCTTACTATTAGTATACGCTAAACAGTGCTTTCTCACATCCAATTCACACTCTAGTCTAGCCCTGGGCCATGATATCCCAGAAAATAGACAGAGAGACCTTGGGGATAAAGGTCTTTATTGAACAAGTTATCTCAGTAACAAAAGAACAGGAGGTAACAATTCCCCAATGGTCTGGAGCAGTGTCCACCCCGACAGCCAATTAAAGGTCATAGTTGGGGTTCTTCCGAAGGATAACAAAACCTTCCAGAATGGGGGTAACAGGAAGAAACTCCTCAGTGGCCAATTCTGCCCGTTCCCCATGTGCCAGCAACACTGGGGTTGTATGTGTCTGGAACCCTGTGATGGTCTTAGGCTTGCCAGCCTGGCCCACCACATCCACTGCCTGTAGGATGAGAAAACTGAAATGAAGGGATGACCAATGGGAGAGAAGCAACACCCCACTATCCACACCAGTTTCAGAGAAGCAAGATTATACATGCATTCTCCAAGTCTTCGAGTACAGCTTAAGCCCTCCCCTCTACTCAACCCCTCACCTGGCCCACACGGACAGACACTGGTAATGGCCGCAGCTCCTCATCGAAGGTAACCAGCATTCGGGGCTGCATAGCAGCCACCAGCCCATACAATACATAGTGTGATTTGCCTAGAATGACTGAGGGAAGCACACAGGACAAACTGTTAACAGACAACACTGCAAGCCTAGCCTGAACCTCAGGAACCCACCCCAGCCTTGACTCTTTAGCCCATTATCAGTTGAACCCACAGTCTCCTTATATACCTTACTGCTAACCCAAGATACCCTTCTTCCCTTCTTCCACAGCTCTCAGACTAGAGAATCACTTTTCCTAGAGTCTTTCAGGAGCCAACACTGGGCTCATCATCTTCAGATCTCTTTAGGCCAGATCATAAGTGTGAGAGATGAAAGTTATTACAGGCACAAAGAATGCAGAATGATATAGAGCTAACTTGGGGTCTTGATCCTAAATTACCAAGGGGGCCCTGGGGAGAGGTGGAGACAGGGTACCACATGCCACAACACATTATTTCTGATAGGAACTCACTGTTGCGAACATCCAGGAAAGAGACAAGCACAGTGAGCAGCCCAGCCACAGCCACTTGACTCATAAGCTGCCGGTCACTGTGGTAAGGGCAGAGGGTTAAGGTGCCCTTCCCTAAATGTGTCAGGCCCTATAAGAATAAAAAAAGAAAATGTAAGTGGAGGAGACATTACCTAACCTGGTTGAGCAGAAATCCCACAACTTGTTCAGATTTTCCCTCACAGGCCAAGACTCCATGTCTTCTACCACCACAGATACTTCCTTTAGCATACTCCAAGAAAAAAGAGGGTTTTTTGGTTAGTTAGTTTGTTTGTTTTTACCTGTGCCAAGCGCACCATGAAGAGGTTGTTGGGGTCCTTGGCATGATATTGAGCTAACTGACGCAGCATTGCAGCCAGACGGGCATTATTGGTACCTGGAAATGTTAAGCATTATAGAGGCTAAACAATCTCAAATCTTCCCCCAATCTGCTCATGATCTTTCTGATCTTTCTCTGCCTGGTACTCACCACTGCCCACCATGCCCATGGCAAAGATGGAGTTATAGGAAACTTCTGGATCAGCATCATGAGAGAATTTGCTTAGAGTATCCAGGATGTTGAGTCGTGGATTTGAAACAGAGATGAGGGCCAGTGCTAAAGGCACAGCCCGCCGGAGTGTAGGCTCCCCGTATCTCAGCTGGTATTAAATGAAAAGTAATGACAGAATGAGGGAAAGCAGTAAAAACAAGTTCAATTACAGGAGTGGGCTGATGGGTAAAAGGAGGACTTTATTTCTGTAGAAAGGGCACAGCAAAAAGACCAGTTCTCCACCCAGAAAACCCCTTAAGAGAGTTTCCTCTGGGGAACCCTCAGTAATCAAAATTAGTGCATTCCAGGCCTGGGGGTATAGCTGAGTGGTAGAGCACTTGTCCCACTTGCACAGTGCCCTGGATTCAATCCCCAGCAAATAAAAAATAATATATATATATATATATATATTTTCTGTCTTTACTCACCAAGTGGCCAAAGGTTCGTAGTGCCATCTCTGCACCTATCTCCTCCCCCATAGCAATAAGGGCAATACCCAGCACAGCCACTCCCTGCAATTGAAAAAGTAGCAGAACTCACTAAGCTCCTAAAACAAAAAACAACCATCCTTGACCTAAGACCCATCTAAGAAGAAAAGCCATTCTATGAGGAATGCCCTTGCCCCTCATAGACAGAACCCAATCTCCTTGCTTTTTGGTACATGGCAACACCCAGAGAAGCTCTAAAACAAAGCCATATCCAGCTCCCTGTTTTCCTACATGCTCAAGCCTCTCTTTTAGAGTGCCCAGCTGCCCTACTAACCTGATGTGCTCCCATGTCCGCAGGGGCTTCCTTCTTGTCCTTGTCTTTCTTTTCCTTCTTGTCTTTGTCTTCCTCTTTTTCCTTGGAGTCAAAGTGTTCACTACAAATATGAAGCAACTGCTGCACCTTCAGCACATTCCCAGAGCCTGCAGTAGGATGAGAAGATACAGAAATGTGAAGGTACCAAGTAATAACTTAACTTTGTAAATGGGAGAAGCCTGAAGAATCTAAAGCAGATCAGAATGAACAACAAAGGAAAAATAATCTGGGGCAGGGGACAAGACAGTATCAGAGACGCACACCTGCATAGGCACACACATCTACCAATGTGTTGGCAAAACTGCGGAATGGTTCTGACACAACCTCCAGAGCAGCCAGGATCGCCTCAATGGCCTCACCCTTCCCTACAAGACAGATTCAAAGAGTCAGAGAAAACTCATTTCCATCCAGCTCAGACTAACACATTCACTGTTAGCCCTCTGACCAAACAGATGTCCCCTCACCCAGGTGATTGAGACCCAGGCCAAGAGGAAGCCAACGGGCATAAGTATCCTTGAGTTCAGTTTCTGACTTCTCCATGATGGTCTGAAGGATAGTGGAAGTAACATCTCCATTGCAGGATCCCACTGCTATCATTCCACAGGCTAGAGCTGTCACTCCTGCCACCTAAAATAAGAAAATCAATATTACACATAATAAGATATTAAAATACTACCTCACTACCTGTCTTGATTCAAGATAGCTGACTCCCACAGTCCTCTGTAACATATCCTCCCTAACCACACTAGGTAACAATCAATTTCTGATAGGAGGTTAAAATAACAATAGCTGTGACTGTTCACTGATTACTTACTATATGCTAGCCGCTGTGCCAAATGCTTTGCATACTTTTTAACATTTAATCCTCACAACAACTCCACAAAATGGGTCCTGCTGTTATTCCTCTTTCACTGATGAAAAAAAATTAGGTCACTTGTCCACAATCACACTTCTATGCAGAGGTGGCAGGATTTAAACTCAGGTCTTTTTATCTCCAAATCTCTAATTTTAGTCACCATACTATATATTTATCCATCACTAAAATGACTCTGCACAGGTTAAGAAAAGTTATTGTTGGTCAATAACTAAAACACTGAGAGAATCATTGCTGTCGTTTAGATCTGGAATGTCCCCCCAGAATCCCATGTTTTAAAGGCTTGGTCCCCAAGGTGGCACTACGAGGAGGTGGTAGAAACTAAGAGGTAGGATCTAATGGGAGGTCGTTAAGTCACTGGGGCATCCCTGTGAAAGGGACTGTGAGACCCTGAGCCCTTCCTTTCTCTTTGCTCCCTGGCTTACAATGAGGTGAACAGCTTTGTTCATATGCTCCCACTATGATGTGCTACTTTGCCCAAACCAATGGTATTTGCCCTAATCACGGTCTGCAAACTCCAAAACTATGAGGGGTTTGACTATCTATTGGGGCTGGAACAGTGGCTTGGCAGTTATCACGCTTGCCCGGCATGCGTGGGCATGCGTGAGTATGCGAGTTCAAACCCCAGCACCACGTACACCAAGAAGTCTTGGAGCAACGAAAGCCATATGAAATACTAAATAAAAAATTATTTGTCTCTCTCTTTATAAAAAATAAGTAAATAAATAAATAAAAGTTGACTATCTCAGGTATCTTGTTAACAACTACAGAAAGCTAACACAATCATCAACCCTAAACTGCATTTTTTTTTTAAGTTACTTCTCCCTCCAGTCTGAGGTTCCTTTGAAGATCCCCAAGGGCTGGAACTCAATACTAAAATATTAATTCTTTAGGTTCATCTGGCTTGAAACCCCAGTTCTGAGGGATTTCACGGAGGTGACTACCCCCAACCACATGTGCTAGCTCACACATTAATATACACACAAACATCTTTTCCACTAGTTTTCAAAGAGTGACTGAGAGCACCTTGCCTACCTACTGTAAAAGACCAACAGCCTCTACTCACCTCCATGCTGGACTTGGAATCTCCCATCACAGGAAGCAGCAATGTTAAAACATCTTCACGATTTGAGCCAGCATAGGCCAAGCCTAGCCTACAAAAGCCAGGGAGAGGCAGTCCCCAACATGTACTCAAGAATGGGGCAGTAAAGAACCAGAAAGGACTGGTCATTCATTCATCATGTCAACAAATATCCACACCGGGCTGGGGATGTAGCTCAGTGGAAGGGTCTTGCTTGGTGTGTGTGGGTTCAATCCCCATTCCCATCCCCAGCACCAACACCAGCAGCGGAACCACCACCACCACCCCAAAAAAAGTACAGAACACCAAGAGTCAAATATTCAGTGACATGATGGATCTTACCCAAAGATAGAACCAAGTCTCATGGTGTTGCTGTTGTGGAGAACATAGTCTGAAAGTAATGCCAGGGCAGGGTCGCACTCATTCCGGACCCCTGAGTTGACAATACCACAGGCAAGGAGAGCTCCTGACTGCAAAGAGCAAACAGATTTTCTACTCAGGCTGCTCTATCTTCTTCACCAAAAAAATACAACATAGGCTTCAGTGTAGCACCTGACTTAACTGGAATGAAAAACTGGGGACAACTCATTAGGGAGGCACTACTAGACGCTAGAACATGCAAAGGAGAAGTCCCCAATGAGGAGGCTATGCCCAGGCCTACCTTAATGTAGTCCTCGGATGAGTACAGATACTTATCAATCTGGGTGAGGCCACCATCCACATCCCACAGCAGAATCATGCCAAGAGACGCAGCTGCACTCAACATTCCTACACCAAGGAAGAATCTCATGTCCTTAGGAAATTAATATAAAGGGCTCCCCAAGGAACTATACTGAGGATCCCTTGTCAGGTAACATGTAACTCTAGGACGACAAAAGGAGTGACCAAAGCAACAACAAGTGGTAACAGAGGTATACCATGGTCCTTGTTCTTGTAAAGCCATTTATTGCCATCATCAGTTAGCAGTTTGTCCTGGCCAAAGGCTGCATTCACAAAGCCATTCACAAAAGAGGAGGCCAGGTTCATGCGGGCAGAGTCCACTTGAGAGCCACTGCCCCCAAACCCTACACAGGATGGAAAGAAAAAGGTTTAGAGTAGGACAAGAAAAGAACCCATAGCAGCCAGTGTCTGGTTCTAAAATGGCCCCTTACGGGGCTGGAGCTGTGGCTCTGCAGTTACAGCACTTGCCTGGCATGCACGAGGACGTGGGTTCAAACTCCACCACCATGTACACAATGGAGTGTAGGAGCAACGAAGGCCACATGAAAAACTAAATAAAACTGATTCTCTCTTTCTCTCTCTCACTGTCCCTCTCTCTCTCTTAAAAATAAATAAATAAATAAATAAATAAAATGGCCCCTTAGGATCCTCTAACTATGCCCCCAAGAGTGACCTAGAGAAAAGGTTCATGGAAGTCCAAACTCTTCAGGATAAGCAGGTGGGCCAAGCCACCACTCCCAATACTAGGAGGACAATTAACAATCCTCTAATCGCCACACACAGAGAGGGCTACTCACTGTTGTTTTCTAGGTGGGTTTTATAGATGTCATCAGGCACCTTGGGCTCCATGATGTCCAGCTGAAGAGAAAGAAACTAGAGGGTCACACCTGCTTCCCTAGTACTCCCCTAGTTATCCCACTGAATGGCAACTCAAACCAGGGAAAGCCAAGTCAGGTATAGTCAAGGAGGTCAAATGGCAGACAAAATTACAACCAAAAAGCCTGAATGGAAAAGGGCAATGAGTCTCACCTCCCGAGCTAACGCCAAGAAGTTGCTGTTGAGCTGTACATTGGACATGATCTCTGTCAGGTCCTCATACTCCTCTACATCTTCACTTAGTTCTAGGAATACTCCATGCCGTCCTAGCATGAATGCCATTTGCTTCTGTACCACCCTATGGGAGACAGCCATCATACCTGCTCACCCTCATCTCCTAAGGGCACAGGAAAGCCCCTTATCCCTAATCAGAACCACAAATCCCAGCCCCGCCCCATGCAAAGGCGCCATGCATGAGCTTATCTCTTCCTCTGCCAATATCTTTCCTACGTACACATCCTTGCAAGAGGTAAAGATGTCTTCTACCAGCTCCATGTCATTGAGCATCAATGCCAATCTCAGAGCTTCAGGGAAACGGCTAAATTTTCGGAACACACCCAAGGCACAGCGCAATAGGGCAGAGTTCTCAGGCTCTGGTACATAATTCACACAACTATAAAGGTAAAAATAATAAAAAAAAATTTAGGTCTCAGACATTCATTTATCCCATTTAATTCACTTACTCAAAATAACCCCAAATGCCTACTACATACCAGGCACTATGCTAGATGCTGGGAATACTAAAGAGACACAAAATCTGTCCTCAAGAAATTTATTGATGTCAACAAATTAACTACAGCCTGATGTGACTCTCAAAGTATACACTCTGGGAGAAAAAAGAAGGCACAACTGAGAGAGAAGTGCTGGAAAGTGCACACTCGCCACCCATCTCTACCATGCTCACTCACCTAGTGAGATAGAGGCAGACCTTTGCATATGCATTCTCATCGATGTCTTTCTCCAGCATATCCACCTGCTCAATTTCCATGAGCAGGTCACAGGCCTCATGCTCAGCATTGTGGGCCATGTTATAGGGAACAATCTCCTTCACCAGTGTAAGCAGTGGTTCCCGCTGTACTTTCTCTGCATCATCCAGCTCCTGCCACTCCTTAGCCACTTCTCCTGCCAAATGCCTATGGATAGGCATAGAATATTGAGGGAGCATAGTTTTAGGGGAAGCAATTCCCTGTGGATCAAGAAATTCAGTGTCGAGGGAATTCAATATACCCCATACTCTACATATCTAAGACAGAACTCAGAATGATGTCTGAGTCCCCTTTAGATTTCCAAGAGGGGGCTGGAGAGGCGGCTCAGCAGTTAAGGTACTTGCATGGCATGGGCGAGGACTCAGGTTCAAACCCCAGCACCACGTATGCAAGAAAGTGTAGGAGCAACAAAAACCAGACGAAAAACTAAATAAAAATTGATTCTTTCTCTCACTGTCCCTCTGTCTTTAAATAAAAAAAAAAAAAAAAAAAAAAAAAAGATTCCCAAGAGGTCTTACCTGACATACTCATGACCCCATGATGCCAATTCCTCCTGGGAACCCACCAAGCGATACTTGAGGCACTCACGCTCCCCACTCATGGTCATGGCCAAAACAGAGATGATGTCAGCAGCAAAACGCTATAAAGAAACCAGAAATTTGAAATCAAATCCAATAGTCCAGGATAAGGGGAATATAAATTATGAAATTGAAATTAATGCTACTATCCTCAAAATTAACAGTAACTATATATCAGATTCTGTACTAAAAATTCCCACCTTATCTCAGCTAAGTCTCACAATATCCCTAAGGTTGGTTTTGCTATCTCCCTTTTAAACCAACAGAGCTGAAGAATAATAAATGAGGGAAAAAGCAAAAAAAGATGGAGACTCTGAGTTTTATTTATTTATTTTTATTTATCTTTTTAAAGATAATGAGGGGGCTGGAGTGGTGGCTCAGCGGTTTCGCCGCTTGCCTGGCAAGCAGAGGACCCGGGTTCAAACCCCAGCACCACATACACAACTAAGTGTTAGAGCAACTAAAGCCATGTGAAAAAGCTAAATAAAAGTTGTTTCTCTCCTTCTCTGTCTCTCTTATTGTCCCTCTCTCTTTAAAAAAAAAATAAAAAATAAAGATAATGAGGTTTAGCTGGTCATGGTAGTGCACACTTGTAATCCTAGTTACTTGGGAGGCTGAAGCAGGAAGATCCCAAGTTTGAGGCCAGGCTCAGCAACTTAGTGAGTACCTGTCTTGAAATAAAAGGAGGCTGGAGAAGTGGCTCAGCAATACAGCACTTGCCTGGTATGTGCAAGGACCCAGATTTAAAACCCTCACCACACACACAACTAAGTGTCAGGAAAACTAAAACCAGATGAAAATCTAAATAAAATTGATTCTCTCTGCCTTCTAAATAAATAAATAGGGATGGGGATGTAGCTCAGAGACAAACTGTACCTGGTTTTAATTCCCACTACTTCAAAGAATGGAGAGAGCAAGGGTGTTTATCTTGTTATGTTGCCCAGGTTGGCCCTAAATTCCTGAACTCAACAAATCCCCTTGCCTCAGCCTCCTGTGTAGCTGGGACTATAGGTATGCTACCATATTCAATTTGAATTTTATTGTAATTGCAATAATAAGGTATTAAAAGGTTTTAAGCAAAAACTAATCATCTAGAAAAATCACTATAGCTGCTACATGAAGGACAGATTACGTTGGTGGTCAATGACAAAAGCAAAAAAGTCAGAAGGCTGCTGCAATGATCCAGGTAAGAACTCAAGATTTCCAGGTTAGGCAGAGAAGTTGTTGAACTGGAGTATATTTTAGAGATAAAATAAGTGCATGTACAAGGGACAAAAGGGGAAAAAAAACTACTATTAAACAAAATTAGAAAGCTGGAGTTCAGTGTTGAAGCGCTTGCCTGGCATGCGCAAGGACCTGAGTTCAAACCCCAGCACCACATAAACAACTGAGTGAAGTAACTAGGGCCCGATGAAAAAAATAAAGCTGATTCTCTCTTTTCTCTCTCATTTCTCTCTTAAAAAAAAAAAAAAGAATTAGATTATGCTAAGAAAATCCCAAGGTCCAACATAAATGACAGAAACATTTCTGAGGAGTTACTCCTCTTTCAGTTTTTTTTGTGAGTATTTCAACTGTGATGAACTTCAACTCAATCAGGTCTTAGGTCTGCTAGGTTTCCAGTGACTCACTATGAGCTCTATGGTCTAGGTAAAAAGAAATTCCTCAACTAGTCCTCCACCAGCTTCTGAAATAGTTTTACCTTATTCTCCCCAGGGGCCATGTTCTCATATATTTCCTTTAATTTGCCGTAGTGTGGACGCAGAAATTTAAGAGGCTTGGGCACTGAAGTCATGGAAGTTGTAGAAGAACGAATCTGCCTTCGCAGTTCCTCCAGGGCTGGCCGGTACAGGGATGTGTCCTTCTCCTGATCATGAGATGTAAGGACTGAGACAATAGGAATCAAGACTCCTCCAAGTGACAACAGAGACATTTCACCAAAACTTCCCCCAAGGACTTAACTATGTTTTATTATCTGTGATTCCCCAACACCCTGCCAGGCACAAAAACTAAATGACCCAGTTAAAGTATATTTGTAATTCTCCTCTCTCACATCATAACAAACACTAACCCTAAAATACAGTTCATCTCACATAGGAATTGTTGCCTCAAAACGGAATAAAACAAGTGGGAAAAATCCAGGTATTTACCGGCTCACGTTAACATCATGACTCACCCCCAGTCGTTCCACGAGCATCTCCAGCTCATCTTGAAGTTGTTTGTCCTCCTCAGACTAGAGGGTTGAGGAAAGAAGCTCATCAAGATAAAGAATCCCAATCACATCCTCCTCCCAGTCACCTTGGGGCAGGTGCAGTGTGTGCCTGCCTCCTTAGGAGAGGCCAGATGGGCAAGGAAATGGTATGGGAATGGGAAGCCCTGTTGGGAAGGCAGTTTCTGAACCAGACTTGCTTGAATGCTGTTCTAGGAAAAGCGGATTACAATGACCCACTCAACCCCACCTCCAGTGAGGATGGGTGGGGACGGCGGAGGTGACAGCGCGGAATGGAGAATGGGGGACAGAGAGACAGGGTGCAGGGAGCCCGGGGGGTCGTCCCATCCGCCCTCCCCCGGGCGTGGTGGGGCCGTTGGGAGTCCGGCCCGAGGCCTGCTGGGGCGCCGTGACTCAGCCTGCGGCTTCTTCCGCCGGCTCCCAGCGCCGCGCCTCACCAGCTCCTGCTCTTTGTCTTTGTCCCCAGCATCGCGCCGCTCCTTGCCGCTCGACTTTTCGTCCGCGCCTCCGGGGGCCGTCGCTGGAGACTGCTGGGGCTGCACTGGTGCCTTGTCCCTGCCACCCTCCTCCATCTCCGCCGCCGCTGCCCGGCCGCTGCGCGCGCACCCCTCTTACACCGCCCCTTTTCCCAGATGACCTCGCGCGCGTTGCCCTCGAAGCCCCTCCTCCTTCAGACCCCGCCCACGACCGGAAACTCTGGGGCGAGCGCGGGCGCGCGGCCCGCTCTGCGGCGGCCTGAAAGCCCGGCCCTTCATGCCGGCTCACGGAGGACGGACGGAAACTACAACTCCCAGCCTTCCGCGAGCCACAGGCACCGTCCCCGAGCCCTGTGGGGTGTGGGTGAACTCCTTGCTGTAGGAGAGGGTTAGGCTGCCAGTCGAGATGGGTTTTCCTCGCCCGTGGACTTCCTAGAAGTGTGACTAGAGCACACAGCGGCACTCCAATTGGTGGCATGGTGCGACAAACGAACAAGGTTCTTGAAATCCAGGACGCTTGATGTGGTAGCTGTGTAATCTAACCCCACACCAGTGACGAATAGTTAACCTCAACATATCCCCCCACCCCCAATTTTAGGAGAGCCCTGACAATATCGTGAGGATATGCTACTGCTTGAAATCTTTTTGGGGAGCCAAGAGGAGTAAAGAAATTAAGTCTTATTCTCCAGTGTGAAATTCTGAAGCTAAAAGCAAAACAAGACGAAGTCTTTGCCCACAGCCTTTTGGTCTCCCTTGCCCTGCTAAGACTTAGAAGGGGTTGTGACTAATACACTTTATGCCAAGATTGTTTTTCCTAGTGCTGAGGATTGAACCCAAGCCTCCTGCATACCCTAGAATCAGAATTTGAACCTCAATCTTTTAGTCTTCCAAGCCCTTAACTGTTTCAGGCAAACCTAAGTTTCTTCTTGGGGTGTGTGTGTGTGTGTGTCTAGAAGGTGAGAAAAGAGGATGTAATTCTCCCCTTTGCCTGATGGGAATACCCACAATTTGGTCTGAAGTCTTCTTTTATGGGTTCCCATGCCTGAAAGAATGCAGAAAGTGTCAGTTAAAAAGAACATCTAGCTGGAGGTGTTGGCGCAGGACAATAATCCCAGTAACTCTGGAGCCTAAGGCAGGTGGATCACAAGTTTGAAGGCAGTTTCAGCAACTTAGCAAGACCCTAAGCAATAAGTGAGATCCTAAGCAACTTAGGGAGACCCTTATTAAAATAATAAATAAAAGGGGCTGGGGATGTTTCTCAGTGGTTAAGCACCTCTGGGTTCAATCCCTGGTACCAAAAAACAAAAAATCTAGCACAGCATAGTTAGCACTGAATGAACATTTGGCTAAATGTTTGTATAGATGCAGATATAAAATTCTGAAGGCCATTTTAAAAATCTGTCACTCTTTTCCACTCAGTGCTTGGATTCTAGGGCTAACCCTTCCTTTCCATTGCCAAGTGACTCCCCTGGCCCTGATCTGTGAACAGAAGTTGGAAACCCCATAACTGTTCTACCTTTTCTATTTCTGCCTTCCTGATGTCCATACCTTTCCATGCTTTCTTCAGCCATCTCTAGAGGGATTTTTCCTACATCTTTTTTCCCCTGACTTCCTTCTATCAGATCTTGGATTTTGTTATGTATACCAGTCACATCCCATTTTAGTACCTTGGAGGAGATTAGGTGCATGTTGTAGCATAAAGCATGGCCTGTTAATTAGCTGGTGATTCCTGGTGAAGAGATGTGAAGATTTGGGTTGTTTCATCTTTTTTTGTAGGTTTAAAATGTCTTAAAATATAGCTCTCTAGGATACTTGGAGGTGTAGGGAGGGGGATGGGGAGGGGGGAGGATATATGAAGAACTCACAGGAGTCTGGAGATTGGGAAGATGGGGGAACCATCCCAGAAGCCCATGTCATTCCTCCACGAACTACCCATTTAACGCATGAGTTCTTCTGGGGGAAACTGCAACAGGTGAAACCCAAGATGGTTTATCTATGCCTTGGCATTACCCCTGGATAACAAAGTTTATATACATTGATTGCTACTGTTTTGATAATGTTTCCCCCTCAACTGTATCTCTATATAATTCTAATTTTAAAAAGTCTTAAAATAAGAAGTTGTGAGTGTAGGAGAATGCAAATTTTATAAATAGAACTAGTATTTAAAACTGAATTCTGCCATTCACCAACTGTGAGACTTGGGTAAGCTACCTAACCTCTCAGCCTGGTTTCCACCTGCATAAAATGTAAGCAATAAAGCATTTCCCTTGTAAGTTGCTTTGAGAACAAAACAAAGCAATATATAAAGGCCTATCTAGATGCCTGACAACTAGAAAGAAGATAGTTATCTTATTTCCAATCCCTTAAATCTGTTGAACTGAGTTAAATGTGTGTGTCACCTTCTCCTTACCTCAAGCACTTAAGATTCCAAGCCTATCTAGCCAAATGCAAATCTCTAGCAGTTATTTTCAATGCCCCTTGACAACTTTTATGTCCTGTCTCAAGCTTCATTTCAGCCAGACTACCCTCCCAGAAGCACTCCTTCCTACATTTGGCCCAGCTTCCAGCTTTGTAGCCAAGCTGATGTCCAGTCAGAGGCCTGCCTCATTACCTGCCTCTTCCTACTTCCTTCCCTAAAATTGCACCCATAAGCCTGCCATACTGCCCCCCCTAAACATGGACTGAGCTCTACTCATCTGAGAACCATCCAACCTAAGGCCATCATTTATACAATAACAGACGTGATCCTGGAAGCACTTGGCATTTCCCTGTTTCCATTGGGTTGCCACTTTCTTTATGGGATATTACCAAAGAGCCAGATTGCTTTGTGGCCCTTCTTACTATTAATTCTCAAAACTGACAGCCAATATTACAATCCTATCTTTTCATATTACTACTACCCTTCTCCAGACTCTCATCCCCCATCTTTCATTTATCCCCTTTTGATCATTCCAAACTTTTTACATTTCTGAACATGTACTGCCCCTTCAAACTGATTGGCCTGTTCATATTACTGTTCTTTCTGTATGAAATGTCCTTTACTCTTCAGCTAGTAAACTCTCCTGTCCTCTCATCTCCAGCTCAATGTTGGCTGTCTAGGGTCCTTTTCCTACTCCACCTTTCAGGTTATTTATTTGTTCCCTGTGTTCCCCATGGGTGATGTATACCTCTCCCTCCCTCTACTCTGAGCTCCTGGATCAAAAGGAACTGTCTTAGTCATCTTTGTGCCCCTTGCACCCAGCCTAATGCTTGGCTTGTGGTATATCCTGACAAATATTTGCCAAAGGAATGAATGAATGACTGTGCATTCATCTTCAGGTCATCTTTTATGAATAATAATGTTCCTTCAGGGCTCTCTTTGGGGCCCAGAGCTGGGAATTGGAAAACTGTTAGGATTCTCCATTTATGAACCATGATAAGCCTGCTGAAATTGTGCTTATTTTTATGAGGGTCTCTCTTCCAGCCTGACATTTCCACAGTGCTACCAAGGGTAAAATCATATTTCTTGACATATTACCTTATTGAGGATGACAATTAGTTAGACCTTCCAATAGAATACCATAGGAGATGGCTCAGCACTTACCAGCAATTCTATGTGTCTGTCCAGGAGCACAATCCTTTATTTCTCTATCTGGCTCAATACACCCGAACATAGTCACTGGCCTGGCAAGGCTATCGATGGTAAGCATTACATCCCTCATCTGAGGTTTACCTCACCAAGGACCTGCAGGGTGCTCAACAAACGTGTTACCTGGCTTAACTTCAGCTCAATGTGTGCTTCAGTTTCCTGCAGCTACCTAATAGTCATGCACGCCTGGCCTAGGGGAGCTGCATTGCATGGAAATGTACCTGCTGCTGGTGGTGGTCACACTTAGAAGCATGTTGAATTTGACCAGCAGACAGATATGTTTAAGTCCTAACTGTCATGACTTAGAAGACCAACTGGTGGTGATTAAGAGCATCCGAGTTCCAAACCTAACTTTAATTAAAACTCTCTTGTCGGATGTTGGAAGTAATGTAAATCTTTTCCTTAGTTTCCCCACTTGTAAAATAGAGACAATGATAAAGCCTCCTGATAAATTGTTGTGAACATTTAATGAGACAGTTTTAAAGTACTTAGCAAAGGCTGAAGAAAAATAGGGACTCAGGTAATGGAAAGCTGGTAATCATTATTATTACTTGACACTTTGCCCTTTTTGCAAATATGAAATGCCATACTGGCCAACTGGTCAGGCTCCTAAGATGGCCTCTGAAATCAGAAAGGGCAAGGCTTTGTCCAGCCAAGCCTCTCTCTTCAGTCTTTATGCTCTCTGACATTCTGTCTGATCCACTATGCAACACCCAAACCCCACAAGTCATTTATTAATATCTCTTTGGGTTTTAGAATTTGCTAATCCCATGAATTCACTTCTTGAAGTATCAAAACTAAAATGGGCCTTGGAGATCATTTCATCCAGTCTACTTATTTTACAGACTGCTGAAGATACTGAGACCAGAACAGGAATGAGCCATGCCTAATATCACACAGCTAGGGGATGGTAGCCCTGGAACCAGAACCAGGTCTCCAGACATGACAGCTTTCCTCTTTCCAATACATCTTGCCATCTGAAGTTGGGTTCTTAGAGGCTCAGGCCATGCTTTCCCCTGGTGATGGAACTACAGAGGGCACTTTGCCCCTTTCTGAGTACAAATATTTCCTCTGCTTGGTGAGTATCCAGGACTTGTAGGTAACATGACATGGCACTACATACTGTTTTTATTTTATTTTATTTTTTGATACCAGGGATTGAACCCAGGGGGTGCTTAACCATCGAGCCACATCTCCAGCCTTTTTTTTTCAGGGCTGAGGACCAAACTTGGGGCCTTGTGCTTGCTAGGCAACTATTCTGCCACTGAGCTAAATCCCCAACCCCAATCTCCAGCCCTTTTTATTTCATATTTTGAGACAGGGTCTCACTAAGTTTCTTAGGGCTTTACTAAGTTGCTGAGACTGGCTTTGCACTTGCAATTCTCATGCTTCAGCCTCCCAAGTCCCTGAGATTACAGGTGTGCACCCCCCACCCCCCACCACATATAGCTCTTTATGGGGACAGTCTGGTGCTCTGAAGGCTGGTGCTGAATACAGGTTGTAGGACACATGCTAATGACATCACCAAGGGACCAGGGACACCTCACAGCAATCACTGATAAGCCCTTATTCTTTCTCTTCCAAACTTGACAAACTCATCCCTACTTGTACCTTGGGGAGCAGTGATTTTAGAGAGAAGTGAGATTGCACTCTTTGTACTATTTTGCTGTAGTTTTCATTTCATAGATGAAGAAACTGAGGTTCACAGAGGTTAGGGAACTGGCACAAGCTCATACAATTGTCAGAGCCTCAATATCAATCCTGGTCTCTTTGACTGCAGTGCAGTGTTTAGGGTGAGATCTATAAAATGGAGGCTTGAGGACTTAAAGGATATGGTTGCTATAAGGATTAGGTGAAGGTGAAAGTGAACTAGAAGAAGAGTCACCTAAGGGAAGAAACAATCTTATTCATATTTGTGTCCCCAGTGCCTAACACATTGTTGGTGATCAATACATTTTAAAAAATAAATCTATAAATGTATAAATTAATAATTGGATAAATGAATAAAGAAATAAGCTACCGAGAACAGGTGCCTGGGACACAAGAGGTATTAGATAAACATTTCTCTTCCCTCCCTCACCCTGGAAGGTTGAGGCCATATTTGCTTCTCTGTGACTAGCACTTGGTAGGCCTTGATGAGTGTGCTTGGCGAAATGACTGGCTCTCAGGAGCTCTGAGCCTTTAAGGCAGTGAGGAAATGCTTGTGTTCTTAGCCACAAGCAGAGGCTGGTGTGCTGAATTCCAAGGAGTGGTGAAGGGCTTCCCTCCACTGCAAGGTGAGGGTCACCATCTTCCAAACTGACCTGACCCAGATGTTACCAAGTGTCAGTCCAGCTGCAAGCACTAGTAGAGGGAGTTGCAAATCCTTCCAGCAGAAGAGCAGAGGATATGCTCTGCCCAGCCAGATTTAATTGCTTTCCATTTCTCCACCCTGCCCCTCTTTTTCTGTCTTCTCAGGGCTTCTAATCTTAGTCTCCTATCTATGGAGAGTGAGTAAATGAGTTTCTAGAAGAATGCCTGACACATAGTAGTTGCTTAATAAGTATTGCTGGAATGAATAAATGAAAACAGGACTGAAGGAAGAAACAGGCTGACTGATGTGGTCTATTTATTGGCACAGGTCCTACAGGGCCAAGACCATACCCTCCCCACCCTCATCCCTATAAAAATAAACTCTGTCCTTCCCTCTCCTTGTTCTGTCTTGCTTTCCTACTTGGTCCAAGAAGAATCAGTCACTCCCTAAGACTTGCACCCTAAAACACAGGAACTGGCACCCCTATACATACACACTTCCCCTCTCAGGCAGGGAAATGAGGCAGCAGGGAGGCTTTTAAAGGCCCTCGGGCTTTCACTAAGAACTGAGCATAGGAGATCTATCCATGAGGGTGGGCAGCAGTTCTGGGAGCAGCAGTACTGGGAGCAGCAGCACAAGGAGCACAGGGTAGGGGCAGCCTTTGAGAGCAGGTCTGAAGGGAACTGAGCCCACTTCCCCAAAGGCGCTGAGTGAGCCTGGAGGCTAGCCTGGGAAGCACAGCCCCAGGTTCTGCAGGTCAGAATGGGGCAGACATAGGAGGCTCCATAGCTCCCACGCTGAGTGAGCTTGGGGCTAAAACAGGCAGCCTCCTTTCTGTGGGAACTTGTACCTCTGCCTAGACCTCCTCCAGGCAGGGTGACACAGAAGGATGTCACAGTGAATGGCAGGGGCTCTGCCGGAGGCAAGGGCACCCCCATAGCAGAGGCACGATGTGGTGGTCAAGGGGGTACTAGACTTATGTCACCTGTGGTGTGGAGGGACTGGATCTAGCCCAGCTTGTATTTGCTTTTTCCTAACCTGGAAGTCCCAGGCCCTGGCAACGGCCAGCCATTTTTTCCCCAATCAAGGTCTACCACACCTCACACAGCTGCCCCGGGTTCATGGAGGAACCGACAGGGCAGCCGAAGTGCCGCAGGAAGTCACGGGAGTTGGAGAGAGTGCCCAGCACGCGGAAGCGGGCAGGGCTATGGGGGTCGGTCACCAGCCCCTCGTGAGAGCTCTCTGGTGTGCGGACTGAGCACCACACCTGCGGGCCAGGACAGACACGGGGACATATGGTGTCTAATGTGGAGCTGGGCCATAGCCTTGATCACAGCAGAACCATCTCAGGGGCACAAACCACCACTGCCCCAGTCCCTCAGCTCAGGCGGCCTCAGGAATACTGCAGGGGCTCCATCAGCATCTCAGTTTCAAAGGAGGGGAATGGGCCCCACCCCTCTCCAATTCCTTGAAGTTCTGCTAAAGATGCCCTGGACACTCAGTTACCCAGTATGGACACAGCCTGGCCAGGTGAGGTCTGGGATCAAAGACCCTCAAGGCTGCCTGCTGTGATACAAAATACCTAAGTCCTTCCACTGCTACTTACTTTATTCCTGGGTGGCCCTAAATAAGCTACTTTGTGTCCCAAGTCTTAATTTCTTCCTCCATACACACTCCACAGGAACTGCAATGCCTACTCCCGCCTATCATCCCCTCAAGCAGGGTAGCCCTGCCCTTTGATATCTGCAAAATCCTACTCAAGACTTTCCCTCCTCAGGTTGCTTTTGTGGCTCTGGACTTGAGGCCCTCCCAACCTGCCTCCCATTTCTCAACCTTGACCCCATTTCCCAGTTTCTTTCCTGCATGTCCCCCATTTTTTTCTAGTGACATCCTCTGGAGGGGGTCAAGAGAGGGGCACACCCCAGGCCTCCCAGGGGGGAAATACCTGGGCAAATCCCACAAAGAAGAGCTGGTGGTTGGTGAGCCCCACGGCTGGCAGCTGCTGCTCCTCCCCATGCTTCCTGAGCCACGCTTTGTAAGCCTGGGGGAAGGAGTGGGCAGCAAGTCCTCCAGGCCCTGCCCGCTCCCCACAGCACCCTTCCACCCCAGGCCCACAGCTTTGGCCACTGGAGGCCCACCAGGCTACTCACATTGTAGGCAGCCTTAAGCCCCCCGTTGTCAGCGATGTTCTCCCCCAGGGTCTGACGGCCATTGAGCCTCTCCCCATTGACCTGGTACTGGTTATACTGTTCCTCCATGCAGGCTGTGTGGTTCCGGAAAGCTGCCAGTGACTCATTCTGCCACCAGGGCCGCAGGTTCCCTTCCTTGTCATACTCACGCCCTGAAGAGAACTCACCTTTGCATCCCACAAGATGATAACTTATCCCTGGGGGATAGAACCACTCCTGCCATCCCTGGTCCTCAGATTTCAAGGCCTCTGGGACCTGCTCCCAACATCCCAAGGTCTTGCAGGAGCCACTGGAATTCTAGGGGACAACTCCACAGGTCCCTACCTTGGTCATCAAAAGCATGTGTCAACTCGTGACCCATTACTACGCCAATACCACCAAAGTTCAGTGCCCTGGTAAATGAGAAATGCTGAGTGAGGACATGATAGAGGACTTGTGAATGCCCCCCACCCCAGTTCTGCTCCCACCTCACACACAGGCCAGGCCCCAGCACCCAGCCCCTTCTGCCTCAGACGTACTTGGGGTGGTTGCGGGCATAGAAGGGGGCCTGCAGGATGCCAGCAGGGAAGACAATTTCATTCTTGGTTGGAAGGTAGTAGGCATTCACCGTCTGAGGGGTCATGCTCCATCTGAGGGGTAGGGAGAGGCTGAGGCTCCCTACTTTCCTGGTGCTCACTTCCCAGTCCAGCAGCACTGCCCTACCTCCTGCAAGGACCTTGTGCTATCCCTTGCCTCCTCCCTGGAAAACTTTGCCCACCTCCCCTGAGGTCCCCAGTGTCTGTGATCTCCCATTCTCACTGGTCTCTGCTGGGAGGCTTGCGGAGCTGGTCAGCCATCACCTTAGCAGAGAAGTTGTACAAATTCAACATGTTTTGGAAGAAAGAATCTTCAGAGACTTCATACTGTGGGAATGGTGGGAGAGGGAAAGTAAGAAAAAAACATAAAGAGAATAGTCTCAGCTTAGCTACTAATTTCTCTCTCTTCAAGCTTCAGTTTCCTCAACTATAAAATCCAAGTAAAAGATTGGGGATATAATTCAGTGGTTGAGTGCTTGTGTAGTGTGCATAAGGCTCTGAGTTCCATTTTATTTATTTTAAAGAGAGAATCAATTTTATTTATTTTTTTCATTTGGCATTTGTTTCTCTGACACTTAGCTGTGTATGTGGTGCTAGGGTTTGAACCTGGATCCTCTCACATCCCAGGCAAGTGTTCTATTGCTGAGCAACCACTCCAGCCCCCTGAGTTCCATTTTTAAAAAGGAACAAAATAGGGGCTTGAATCCCTGGAATAGAGTCTGGCACACAGCCAACACTTAAGCAATGTGGGTTACCTATATCTTCCTCTGAAAGGAACCAACAAGTACCTCCTTCCCTCCCAGTGCTTGAGTCCCAGTGGGAGTGCCCCCACCACTGAGCCTGAAGGTCAATACTGTGAGCACAGGTACTCACCCCATCATAAACATCATCCAGCTCTTTGGGCTCCAGGATGAAGTCTGGGAAACCAATCATATCATAGATGGCCTCTGCCTAAAGAAAACAGGTTGAAAGGTTCTCTACCCAGGTCCCAGTAAAACTGTATCCTCCACCCTCTCCTCAAGATGGCGCCACAACTCTAGCCATTTCTCACTTTCTCCTTGGCAGCCTGCCGGGTCTTCTCATCCATCCAAATCAATTGTCCCAGTGCTTCCTCGAATGCAGAACGGATTTCGCTGATCATCCCCTCTGCCTGGGATGAAGAAGCACAAGTCAATCGCCCATCCACACTTAATGCTTCCCTATTTTCCCGAGAGCCCCATATCAGTCCCTCCCACATGAGCCATGGGAATGTTCAGACCCATAAAGCTTAACATCCAGAAAGGATAAGAAGGAAGCAACATTCATGAAGGCACTGGCATTGAGGACAGCTTTTTCTTTTCTAATTAATTTAAAATTTTTAAGTTGTCAATAAATTAATTAAATTAGTATTGTAATTTAATATAGTACAATCATTTTATTTTATTCTGAAAGAAAGGCATTAACGAAAACTTTGGAAAGTTGGGAAGAGTTGAAGAATCCAGTCACTCAGAGATAACTTCTTTTAACATTTTGACATCTATTTTTAGTGTTTTCTCCTGCCCTGATATAAAATATGGAACTATGTTGCATAACATATTTTTTTGCAACCTATTTTTTTCACTTAAAAGCATATCTTGGGGGCTGGAGCAGTGGTTCAGCAGTTACGGCACTTGCCTGGCATGCGTGAGGACACAGGTTTGAATCCTGGCACCATGTACACAACAAAGCATTGGAGCAATGAAAGCCACGTGAAAAACTAAATTAAATTGATTGTCTCTCTTTCTCACTGTCCCTGTCTCTTAAAAAAAGAAAAAAGCATATCTTGAATTTGAAGACTGCCTCATAATCTAATCTATCCTAACCACAATTTATTTTTCCTTTACCCTGTGGTTGGACATTTTAGCCATTTTCATTTCCCTCTATTATGAACAACACTGTCATAAACATTCTTGTGTATAATACTTGAAGCATACCCATTATCACCACCTAATAAGAAAATTTTATTTTTTCTAATTATATAGGTAATATAAACTCATTATAAAATTTTTGGAAAAATAGAGAAAACCTTAAAGAACATCAATAAAAAATTTTATAATCCCACTGTTTAAAACACTGTTCATTTGTTTATGAATTTTTTCCAGTTTTTTAATATGTACTTGCATATGAACAGTGAATTTTAAGGTAGCATCAAGAAACCTGGAGACTCACAATTTCCTTGCTTTGTCGGTCAAATGTGGCCTTCACAAAGAGGGATCCCAAAGCGAAGCCAAGGGCATCATCCGTGTTGGAGATGCAGGTCTGCCATCGCGGTGTGCAAGACTGTAATGGGACAAAGGGCCAGGTACCTAGAGATAGCTCTGTCCTCTGATCTGAGGGCCTTCTCGAGGCCTTCTTGTCTCTGAGGCTAGCCCTCCTCAGCTCTGGACAACAGAGGCCTGGGCATTAGGTGCCATCTCTCTGACTCCAGAGGAAATTTCCAAAAGGCAATGTCTCAAATTGTGCCAACACCAGGAATGAAACCTCAGTAGGAACACATGTGTTACCTACACTGTCCTCAGGACTGCCCTTCTCTAGTGTTTCTAAGAGACCCCACAGTACTCTAGAAGTTTCTGTGCTCAGTTCCACAACTCAGTCCACCATGCCAGAAACCTAGGAGTCATTCCAACTTCCTTCATCTCCCTACCCCCATATTCTATCACTAGCATCTACTAACTCTACTTTCCATCATCTCTCCTGACCTCTCCATCACTGCTTCCCTGCCTTACAACACCAGGATCTCTTGCCTGAAGATTGCATGGGCCTCCCTACTAGACACTGGTTCCATCCTCATCCCTCTTCCCTGTCACTCTCTTCCATCATCCATTTAGACAACAGAAAGGTCATCTAATACAAAACTATGTTGTTGCTCTCCTGCTGTTACTCCCATGGTTCTCTTTCCATGAAAAAAAAAAATCAAGGCAAAACTTATTAACATAACAGCCAGTCCCTACATGGATGCCCCATGCTCACCTCACCAAACATAGCCTTTCTATTGCCTTGTTCTCAAGCTCCTACCTGAACCAAGCTCCTTCTTGCCTCTGGGGATTTCCACATGCCTTTCCTTCTATAGGATGCCCTTGCTCCTACTTTCCCGGTGAACTCATTCTTCTCAGGGAAACCTTTCCTGATGCTTCCCCCATTGTTTCTACATCTATCCCAAAGCGCAAAGAAGGTCTTTTACTCAGTGTGAGTACTTATTGCCCCCAAATATATGCATTTGTTCATAAGACCACCCCCCACACACTTAACAGGGAATCTTGAAATGAAAGACAGCATTTATTCACCTTCCCCATCCTCATCATCAAATACAATCTCTATACATACCATGCACTGGGTAGGTACCTCACTTAGGACATTAACTCAGTTAATCCTCATGACAGCCCTGTAAGTTATTCCTGCTCTACAGACCAGGAAATGCAGTGTCAAGGAGGCTGGGTGACATCCCCAAAGTCACACAGGCTATAAAATGAAGGAGTATAAAATCCAGGTCAGCTTGATTCTAAATTCTATGCTCCACACTCTGCACCATGAGTCAATTGTGAGTGTACAACTTCAGCTAGGATGGGTCAGAAGGTGGGGGCAAAGTCAGACAGCCCACCTTCTTGGTGCCATAGAGGGTCTCCAGCAGCTTCTCTTGTGCAGACTCAAAACGCCGGTCTAGGCTTGAGGTCGTCTTCTGCACCAGGTTCCAGATCAGGTAATTGTTCAGGACGCTGGCATTCAGACCAGGAAATAAGGGGAACTAGGTACCTTTTCTTTCCCCACCAACCAATCCCCAGGAACATGCAGGCAGCAAAAGTCCTGAGAGGCATATGCTGAAGCTGTCCTAGAGTCCCTCTCTCTCCCTGGGATCACTTCTGCCTGCCTGCAGAAGTCAGCTTGGAGCTAACTTCTTGTAGGAATGGAGATCACAAATGGGCACCCTGAAACCCTGGCCCAGAGGAAGAACCTACAAACATTCTCATTTAATGACTGGACCGGGCCAGGGTCTCATCAAATGCTGTTCTGTCTGGTTGTGCCAGTCCACTGGGCTAGTAGCTACTAGCAATTTCCACAGATCCCTAACCCCTCCCCCAGCACCCTGGGCTGCCTCCCACCTTGGTTCCGTGTGGTTGATGAGTTCTGACACCTGCTGCAAATAATCCGTTCCATATACCACCACAGGTTCAGAGTCACCAAACTCCAACGGTGACAACAAGAAAGACAGGAACTCAAGCCAGTCTATGGAGGGCGCCAGAGCCTGAGAGCAAAAAAATTCTCAGGTTTGGTTGACTGCCCGCTCTGCTTTCAGCAGACCCCTCCCCCACAGAAATGTTGTAGCCTGGAAGGCCTTCCCATTGCCATGACAACAGCTACTGGCTGCTTGGTGACTCCTTCTTCAATAAACCCTTTTCCAGGCCTAAGAACCACTCAGTCTGGGAGCCCAACCACTTACTATACAAGGAAATGTGTGATATTCAGCTGGAGCACAGATATTTAAATATTTTCCTAACTGTGGATAAAATATCACTCCCCTGACACCTCCCACACACCTGGCCTCTCTTCTAGAACCTCCCATTCTCTAATCTCCCCATAATTCAACACCAAAAGGGCTGATGACTGACACAGTAGGAGCTTCTAGGAGATGCTTCCATATCCATTTTGACTGTTGCGTGGACATCTTATCCAAGTGGTTATAAATTTTTAACACAGTTTCTCCATTCATTCACAAGAAAGAGATGAATAGATGAGCCTGTAAGAGGTGGCCTAAAATGGTCACCATTTTTCTTTCCAGGATAGCTTCCAGCTGGGAAGCTCAGAAATACAAGGAAATGAGGAAAGAACCAGTCACCTCAGGGAGAACAGCATGAAGAGAATCTACGTGTGCTAGGGGCTGGCCTGTCCTAGATGCCTCTAAAACCCCTGTTTGTCCCACCTGCAGCTCTGAGATGCTCATTTTGTGATAGATCTTCTCCTCATCGCGCCGCTGGTCCTGGGGTACTGTAATATTGGCCAGTTGTGTCTCCAGCTCTAGCACCTGCTGCATCTGTTCCCTGGTGGAGGTTGGCTGTCCACCCAGCAGCATCCCCAGCTCCTCCATGTAGTCCAGGTAGGCCGTGAGCACCTGCGAAGCCCCACGTCATCCTCAGAACCAGCAAGTCCTGACTGAGACTGCACAGATCTGTACTGGCCCCACTTCTGCCCGTTATCTCTTCAGCTTGAATCTCCTTATGGAAGCCTGCCTGGCTGACCCTGTTTCATTTCTTTTTTTCCTGTTTCATTTCTAACACAGTCCTTACCACTGTCTGCTCTGCCTTGCTTATTTATTTGTGCATTTGTCACCTACTTCCCCCAAGAGAACTCTGTTCAAGTTACAGCAGCTGCTTACCCTGTTTCCCAAGGGCTTCAAACAGGGCTAACCAAACACAGAATTGGTGCTCTGCAAATATTTGTCCGGTGCATGGTTCTGTTACCCACACTGCTTTGCCTTCTCATTTCCTAAAGCTCTTTTAGCTGTCCTAGTCCATCACTGCCCATGGGCCTTCACTGAACATCTGACTGGATCCCACTGGAAATTTAGCCCCTGCAGGCTATAAGTTCTTTCTCCCTCTCATCCTGCCAAAACTCAAACTTGCTGCTTTTTCCACTCTTCCATGGTCTCCAAGGGAGAGAAAAAAGCACAGAAAATAAATATTTAGTGACCACTTGTGTATACACAGATCAGACTGCCAGGGGCTTTACAAGTAATGTGTCTTCCCCCTACATTCCCACAGCAACTTCATAAAGTGGGTATTAGTCCATTTCACACAGAGGGAAAAGCTTGGTAAGATGACATGAGTTGACTCCTAACACAAACTAGCCTGTAGCAGAGTCAGAATATGGTCCCGGCCTGACTTCTACCAGGGTCCAGCACAAACTCATGTTGCTGGCACTGGAGCTCTGCGAGAGCAAGCGCTTTTTGCTTTGTTCACCACCATAGCTGAAAGCTGCAGCACAGCATCTGCTACATAGTAGGTTTTCAATACGTATTTGTTGAAAAAAGACATAAAAATGTGCAAACAGACCCTCAGCACTGCTGGGCACCAGCTCCCTGGTGCTCTCTTCCCAGAGACCACTCCCAGCTTTTAACCTTAAGCCCTGTCCCTGGACTCCCTTCATGGATAAAGGCCATCTCTTCTATTTTACTGAAAAGTTTTAGATCCCTTAATATCCATAACATCTGTACTGAAATTTTTTTCCTTTTCCCACTTTCCTTTTCCTTGCTGCTGGTGTCAGAGGAAAAGGTCTGAATACCAACCCCAGTCATCCCAGATTCTAAAGGTGATAGTTAGCTCAATTAAGGGAACTAGCCAGCTTCTTACCTTTGGCTTAAGACTTACTTTGGAGAATTGCTTGAAGCCTCTGTACTCCCACTTTTTATCCTATCTTACTTAACCTTTTGTGTTGCATCCTCCCCTAGACCCTGGCAGGAGGCTTCTGCTCAAGGCAACCAGCAACATGTTGAGAGTCAAACCCAAGGCTTTCCCTTACCCCATCAGAGGTGTTTAATGATGACGATGGCTCCTGCATTCTCAAAGTTCCTTCCTCACAACTCAGGTGATGTGAAAAACACATTTCTGTTCACACCATTTTGGAGTGTCCCCTTTCATTTCTTTTAGGATAAATGCTAAACTTGGCCTATAACATTCATATATAAAACTGGTCTACATACCTGTCCAGAAGGACTTCGGCCACTCTCCTTCTCTGGTTCCTCTCTCCTTAAGTATGTCAATGGGCTATTTGCCTTTCTACCTCAGAGCCTCTGCTCACTGGGGCCCACCCTCATCCCAGCACTAGACTGGTTCCCAGTTCTGCTCATGCTGGGAACCCCATGCTTCTCATCTATTTCAGTCCCAACAACTGGGAACAGGACACTGTGTATCCAGCTATTTCATGTCCTCTCTTCCATTCAGAGGACATGGCAATGTTGTACACCATGTGCTTAGAGAAGAGACTGCCCCAGGAATGCTCAGGAAATGTTTGTGAAGGAATGACAAAAGAACAAAGGGCTCTCCAGGCTGTCCTACTCCACAGTGGTCTCATTTGCTGACCTTCTCTCACTGTTCTCAAATCACAGTGATTTCCTCCTTTTCAGTGTCTAGTTTTCTCTTTTCTCTCACTTCTCCTAAGCCTTTATCTAGGTCTCAAAGTAGATGCCCCTCAAGCCTCCCGCTTCCTGCTTCCTTCACACTGTCCTCTCTCCAGGATTCCACTCAACTTTCACAGCTGCCTGCAGACCACTCACAGAGAAGGTGTCCAGGTCCCTCATATTCACACATCTTAAACAAGGGGCTCCCACACAGAGTGTCTGCCACATGCAGGAGCATAAGCTTACACCCTCACACCCCAAACCCCATATGAGCTAGAGGCTATGGTTCCCATTTTACAGTTGAGAAAACAACCTTTGAGAGATCTTTGCACTTGCACTAAGTAGCAGAGATGAGACTGAAATCCAGGTCTGACTCCAAAATCTCTCCTTGTCTGATGACATCACATTGTCTCCTATTCCCCAATGTACCTTAAGCTGTTTCCCTCTACTCCCTAAGGACCCCTCCATTCCACCATCACTCAGGTTTACAGCCTCAGACATCTTCACGGCTTCCCTCTTGTAACAGCCGGTCACCAACAACTCATGATTCTGACTTGAATACATCTCTTGCAGCCTTGGCTTCCTAACATTCCATCTGCCACTTCCTTCCTTGGGCCCTTACTGACTCAGAGCCTGGAGTTCAGAGTCTCTTCTCAGGCTCCCTGTCTTGCATCGACTTCTCACACCCTAGCCAAATTGGCTTCCCAAAGCACTGTTCACTGTGTCACTTCCTCCCTGCTCTGGAACATGCAATGGCTTTCGGGGGGCTATAGCATAAACTCCTTAAGGAGACATTCACAATCCCCTCCATAACTAGTCCCTGACCACCTTTCCAACCTCCTGTCAGGGTAGATCACCACATCTTGCCAAACTGGACCCTTTCCCATGGTCTGAACACACCTAGCCTTACCCTCTTCAATACTTATGTTTAATACTTATTTTTTCTACCCAGAATGCCCTCTTGCTTCTATGTGCTCTACAGGGCCTGGCTCAAATGCAATCTCTTCAGGAAACCTCTGGACACCCAAGTCTTTCCTGAGTCCCAGAGATCATCTTGTGGGCCTTTTTCTTGGCTATCTAGGTTCACCAATACATTAACACTGCAAATTTTCATTGACAATGGCTCTGAAATGCACATCTCAGGATTTCCCCACTGCACCTGGCACACAGTAGGTGCTTGTAAAATGTTTTTCAGAGCTGGGCGTGTTGTTCAGTGGAACAGTACTTGCCTAGCACTCGAAAGACCCCTGGATCGATTCCCAGAATCAGAAAGAAAAAAAGGAAAAATAAACGCAATTTTTTTCCTGGAAGAATAAAATGAAGGAAAGAAAGAAGGAGAAGGAAGGAAGGGCAGTTGGTATACCAGGTGACAGAATGGGCTCACCTTCCCCACTCTAACCCTGGGCAAAAAGAAAAGGATTCAGGGATCAGCTCAGCTCAGTCAGGGGTGGGGATGGGGGTTCTGAGGATGTCCCTTACTTTCTCATTGGCAGTTCTGTTTAAGTAGTAATCTCGAGAGGGCAGAAAGAGCCCAGACTGGTCCACCTGCAATAGCAAGGAAAGAAAGTGAGTCCCTCTCACACCTAGAACCTGGATTCCTGTACAGGGGCACCAGCCCAGCCTGCCTATCACCAGGGACAGGAATCTGAGCTGAGCACAAACTCCCTCCCCACCCTTTCTTAGTCCAGCACCTGGATAACATTGCTGTTGGAACTCTTAGAGTCGGCACTGACGTAGACGGTGAAGAACGGGGTGGCCCTGTAGGTCCCTGCTACTGCCTTTAGCACCTCCATGAAGTTGTCCTGGTCCCAGGGCCCCGTAATGTTCCAACCACCGATCTAAGTAGAGACCATAAGTGGAACCTCTGGCACAGGGACCCCAAAACTTTCTTGGAGCACATTCTCTCCCACAGCCCACTTGCTTCCCCTGCCCACAGCCCATTCGGCAGCCCTGCCTTGTCAATGAGGTCTCGCAGTGGCTGGGCTCCCAGCTCCTCAATACGATCCACCTGTAGGCAGGACAGATAGAAGCGCTGAGTCTTCCGCTCAGCTTCACTGCTGGAGTTGAAGGTAGTGTTCTCTGTGGAGTGCAAACAGAGTCCAGGTGGCAATGAGGTTAACTGCTGAGGGGGAGACCCTGGCCCTTACTCATGTTTCTCCTTGCCCTACCAATGAGCAGTCTTCCTAATATGGGTCTAAGAAGACTGTACGAAATGGTAAATTGTGGCTTCTTTTTTTTTTTTAAAGAGAGGGGGACAATAAGAGAGAGAGAAAGAGAGAGAATCGATTATATTTAGTTTTTCATGTGGCTTTCGTTGTTCCAACACTTCATTGTATACATGGTGCTGGAGTTTGAGCACACATCCTCACGCATGCCAGGCAAGTGCCATAACCACTGAGCCACTGCTCCAGCCCCTGTGGCTTCCTTTCCCCATCCAGAGACACCCTCAAAGATATCCAAGCACTCAGGGTCCCTGGTGCCTACCACACCTTAACAAAATGCAGGGAGAGCCCTCCCATTATACTCAAAGATTTGCCTCCCTCAAGCCCTTCACCTCTCAGAAGCCCCCTACTCTCAGCACATTCTACCTCACAGAGCAATCCATCCACTTCTTCACATGTGGACATTTATTGAGTACCTACTAAGTGCCAGGCCCTGCACTGGACACCCAAAGCAAATGCTTGGCACAATGATTCACTGACAGTCCCACTCACCAAGCAGATGCTTCAGTATGGCCTGGTTCTGGTCCCAGAGGCTGTTGAAGGTATTCCAGCGAGAACGCCCATCTGGCAGGGGGTTCCTCCGAATCCAACCTCCACAAGAGAACTGATAAAAGTCCTCACAGGGGCTCACCCCACGGTCTAGGGACTCCAGGATTTTTCCAGCCACTCGAATGCAGGCCTCTGTGAGGCAGGTGCTATAGGATGGGTCTGTGGCAGGAGACACAGCCGGAGGGAAGGAGGCTTTCAGATAATCTGGTAGAGATGAACTCTTTGGAAGGGCCATGATAACAGGAAGGTTGAGAAGGTTCCTTGCTTTCAAACAGAAAATCTTACAGGCCCTTCAGCCTCCAGATGCCCCATGACTAAGAGGGCTGGTTACAGGCATGGTGAGCCCACCTACCTCTGTGGTACTGGACCCCCAGAGCCACGAGGCAGCCCAGAAGCAGTGCAGCCAGCAGTAGAGAGACACTTGCCAAGATCAGCTCCAGCTGGGTATGCAAGCCTAAAAGTTGTCCTGTCCCCTTCTGGAATCCCACCTGGGGAACACAGGGGGATGGAGAGGGAATGAAAGGCAGGACAGGGATCCAAGATTACAGCAGTAATCCCAGAGAGTGAAGCAGTTTCCAGGACCATGAAGCAAAGATACTAAGGGCTTTAACTTTGGGCCCAGGGGCAACGAGGCAGGCCGAGTTGAGCCCTGAGCCTGTTTTGTGCAACGTCATGGCTTAGAATCGCCTCACCATAGTCCTAGCGCAGAGGCCAGAGATGGAGCGGAGATGGGGGCAGGTGACCCTCCAGAACAGCCCAGCGCTCCTGGGTGTGCCAGGCGTCATGCCAGGGCTGGGGCCTGGTGAGAAAGGGGGAACCCCCTTGCCCACCTCCATGGCGTCCGGGGAGGCCCCGCCCTCTACGGGGGTCTCGGGTGCGTCTTCATCCCGAAGCGTGGCCCGTTTGTACTCCACCATCTGCCAGACAGTCCGGGGGCGCCAACCGAGGTCAGGCAGAGGGAGCTAATGCCCACACGTCCCTGGCCCGGTGCCTCTCCCGCCTGCACTGAGGGCTCCTTCTCACCTGCCCAGCTTGGGCTGGGTGTCCCCTCTGACATCGTTCCCCACCCCATCCCCCACGCGAGGCCCCATCTCCTGGAGCCTGAGCCTCTTGCCCGACGCCGGCTCCCTCGCGGCAGACCACTCGGCCTCGTCCTTTTCTCCACCCGAGTCCTCTCCCCAGGAGCCCCAGGCCCCCCCACTCACGTTGCCGCCGCCACCCAGCTCCTGAAGCGCGACGTTCATGGTGAGTTTGGTCAGGCGGCGCCTTAGGGCTCGGGGCCGCTGACCCTCTCCCCGGCCGCTGCCCAGGCCCCGCGCCCGGCCCCGCCACCGCCCGCCATCACGGCCGCTGCCGCAGCCCCTCGTGTGGCCGCGGCGGCCCCCGCCTGCCCGAGTCCCCCCTTCCCCGCGGCGCCGCGCCCGGGGGTGGGGAGCGAAGGGGAGGGGCGGAGCGCGCCGGCGGCTCCCAGCCAGCAGCCCGGAGCCCCGCGCCCCGCCGGCGCTGTGCTGCAGCCTCGCCCGAGACCCCACTCCGCTCCCCTCACTCTCCATAGGCAGACCACCTTCTCAGGAGCGCCCTCCTGCAAACACTCACAATTTACTTTCCTGTGACCCAGACCCAGTCTCTGCTAATATTCCATGGTCCAATTCTCCAAATTACAGTCCCTTTTAGCACCTTAGAGAAACCATGCCCTCAGGAAGAACACCTTCCTCTAGCAGCTCACACAGCACGTACAAAGCACACAGGCAGTTCACTTTCATGCAGGTGTCCACAGACCCCAACCAAGTACACAGACAGGCACAGAGCCCAACGCAGTCCATACGCACACCTGACACTGGCAGAATGTGTGTACTCTGCATGCTCAGAAGCACCCAGAGCCAAAGTACCCTGTTGTTGGGTACACACGACATGCACACATCAGGTTGCAGGGGCAGCATGCACCGCACACACAGCCCTCACTGGCTTCACTCTAACATGTTGCTTCAAGACTGCACTTTTACTCTCCAAGATAATTGCTGCCATCAGATCATCTCATAAAGGGAGGGTTACAGATGGTGACAAATTGGCAGGGAAAAAAACAGCCAGGCACAGATATTTAAAGAAAAGACGTGCTAACACTTCTAACTTGGGGAAAGCAAAGGATTTTATTTGGGAGATTTACAAGGAAAAAAAAAAACCACCAAGCAATATTTAACTAAAGCGCAATAGCGTGGCATCCATGCATCTGCCATCTGCCTTCCATATTGTCATTCCTTAATCAGGCCTGGTGTTGTTACAGTCTGCTGCACTGAAGAGTGCCTAGTAGTTTTTACAATTGGGGACAGGGAGAGGAAGACAGACAAACAGACATTTTCCTCTCCACAGCCGCCTCCACTGAGACTATAAGAGCCTGACCTGAGATAGCTTGAAGTTGTGGCAAATACATAATCCATTTCCTGACACCCGCCTCAGTTGTTAGACATCTTGCTGCAAGTGATTCTAGCATGGAATATTCTTGTGGCTGAGAAAAGGTGGATGATGAATGGATTAGGCTGAGAAGCATTGCATTGGATTTTTAGTCACCCCAAATTGCTTATTCTCCAACAGGAGACAGTACAGTGTCTCAGGAAGAAAGAGTCTGGGCTCAGACTCAGTTTCCCCATCTGTTAAATGAAAACAAGAATAGTAGCTACTTCAAAGGGTGCTTCTGAGAATTAAATGTAACCACATTTGTAAAGTGCTTTGGACAGTGCCTGGCACATAAAGAGTATTTGTATTATTACTGTTTTATTTTAATTATTATTATCATTTAAACTGAGGCATAGAGATGCTAAAAGCCACAGCTAGTAGGTGGCAGAACTTGGATTCCAACCCAAAGGTTCTGACTCATTTCTGGAAAGTAGTTTGGCAATATGAATCAAAAGGAAGCTATACATCCTCCTGCCGTTAGTTGCTAGTCCTCTGCTACCATCCCCTCTAGTAAGAGAAAGTGGAAACACATCAGTTTTCAAGACAGGCAGACAGACTTGGACTAAAATCTGGGTCTAATTCTTTAACAGCTGATATCTTTATCAAGAAACTTGAAAGTTCTGACCCTTATTTTTTTCTTATCTGTATAATAGGAACAATTATCCCTATTTCAGAAAATTAAATGCAACCATGTATGAAAAGTCTGGTGTCTATGGTTATAGTATTCTCAGATTCACAAGGCTTTCCCTAAATGGCATTTTCTTTTCATGCCTCTTGTGACCACAATCATTTAATAGGCCAATAACTATTCCTGATTACATATTAAATACCCTCTTATAAAAGGTTTGAGGTAGTTTTATTCTATAATTCTGTTATTCTCCTCTGTATTTATCATTTTTTACTTTTTTCTCATATTCTCCTATTTTTTCTCTTTTCTGTTCTTTCTTTGCTACCTAAGTGATTCCGCCTCCCTTTCTTCCCCTAAATTTACTGTAAATTAAGAGGGAATGGTAAATTCACTCTTTTTTTTAGAGAGATAGGAACAGTGAGAGAGAGAAAAAGAGAATCAATTTTATTTAGTTTTTCATGTGGCTTTCATTGCTCTAACACTTCCTTGTGTGCGTAGTGCTGGAGTTTGAACCCGCATCGTTGCACATACCAAGCATGCACCATAACTGCTGAGCCACTGCTCCAGCCCTGACAATTCACTCTTAACTTTACAAGCACAATGTAGCCATGATGATAAGAAGAAACATCAATGTTTAGTAATGACAAAGATGAGAAATATGGGTATTCTCGTTCCCTGATGGTAGTTTATAAATGGGTACAACATTTTTGGCAATTTGAACCCAAAGGTATAAAAGTGTGCATGCTGATCCAGAAAGTATACTTCTAGGAAACTGTTCCAAGATGTAATAAATTATTTAAAGGATGTTTGTATCACTGGGCACAGTGACACACTGCTACCAGCTACTCAAGAGGCTGAGACAGGAGAATCTAAGTTCAAGGCCAGCCTGGGGAACCTGTTACAAAATAAAATAAAAACATAGTGGTGCAATCTATAATTCCAGCGACTTTGGAGACTGAGGCAGGAGGATCACAGGTTTGAAGCTAGCCCCAGCAACTTAGTGAGGCTCTAAGCAACTTAGCAAGACCCTGTCTCTAAAAAAAATTAAAAGGGACTGGGGATGTAGCTCAGTGGTTAAGCACCCCTGGGTTCAATCCCCTGTAGCAAAAACCAAACAATAATAAATAAAAAGAATTGGGGATATAACTTAGTGGAAGAGTGCCCAGTACTGCAAAAAAAATTTATCATATTAATTAGCTTTTGCTATGTAACAAAAGATCCCAAATATAATGAATTAAAATAACAAACATTTATTATCTTTCATCTTCTGTGGGTTCATTGGGTGATTTCCAGGGCTGGGCTGACTCAGCAAGAGCTGGTTGGTCTAGGATGATTTAAAATAGCCTCATTTATGTGTTTGGGCTTTAGCTGGTATGCCTAAATCCTATCTCTGTAGTTTGTCCTCTTTCAGTAAGCTAGCCATAACATCCTCTTTCAGTAAGCTAGCCATAACTTCTTCGTATAGTGGTCTCAGCAACAAAAAAAGAAGCATGCCCAGATTCACTAGCACCTTTCAGGCCTCTGCTCCATTATCCTTGCTGGCCAAACCAAGTCAATGGTTTATCCCAGATTCAGAAATAGACTCACTTCTTGATTGGATGAGCAATAAAATATTGTGGCCATGCTTTTACAACATGTGTTCATCACAGGACTGTTCATACAGAAGAAAAAATGGGAGTAGGTCAATGTCCAAGAGAAGAGGGCTTGTTGAATAAATCACCCCCCACACACAGTGGGATACTATGAGACATTTGCAAATGATAGAAGAGGAGTTAATATTGTGGGGAAACATTCTACATGTAGAGTTTGGTCAGAAAGGAAAAGGATTACCAAATCTCAATTTTGTAAAGCAATAAATAAACAAAAAGACAGATTTTTTTTTTTTTTAAGAGAGAGGGACAGTGAGAGAGACAGAGAAAGAGAGAAACAACTTTATTTGGTTTTACATATGGCCTTCATTGCTCCAACACTTAGTTGTGTACGTGGTGCTGGGGTTTGAACTCGGGTCCTTGGGCTTGCCAAGCAAGCGCCGAAACCACTGAGCCACCACTCCAGCCCCAAAAAGACAGATTAAAAAAAGAGATTGGGGGCTGGAGCGATGGCTCGGCAGTTACGGTGCTTGTCTGGCATGTGCAAGTACACGGGTTCAAATCTGGGCACCCACGTACACTGCTAAGCGTCGGAGCAACAAAAGCCATGTGAAAAACTCAATAAAAATTGATTCTCTCTGTCTCTCTGTCTCTCTCTCTCTCACTGTCGTTCTCTCTTTAAAAAATAAAACAAAACAAAAAAAGACTGGAGGGGGCTGGAGCAGTGGCTCAGCAGTTATGGCACTTGCCTTGTACATCCTTAAGAAGTGTTGGAGCAACGAAAGTCAGATAAAAAAGTAAATCAAATTGATTCTTTCCTTCTCTCTCTCTCTCTCTCTCTCACTGTCCCTCTCTCTATTAAAAAAAAAGTTTTAAAAAAAAGATTGGAAAGACATGAAACTAAATGTTACTATAAATATATCTAATGATGTTACTTTTAAGTTCTATTTTCTTGTATAATAGCTAACATTTCTATGCATTTTACATGTTATTTAATCCTTGCAATGACCCAATAAGATATATTTTACTAATATCATTTTCTCTATTTTCTGATGAGAACCCTAAGACACAGGAAGCTTAAAAATTTGCCCAAAGTCACATAGTAGAAACACAGCAGAACTTCGATTTGAATCTATACTATACTCCAGGGCTGGAGCGGTGGCTCAGAGGTTTCGGTGCTTGCCTGGCAAGCACGAGGACCCGGGTTCAAACCCCAGCACCACGTACACAACTAAGTGTTGGAGCAACTAAGGTCATGTGAAAAACTAAATAAAGTTCTTTCTCTCTTTCTCTGTCTCTCTCCCTGTCCCTCTTTCTTTAAAAAAAAAATATGCTATTGAATCTATACTCCATGCTCTTAATCACTACACTATTCTGCTTTCAAGGTCAACTGATTTGTCTGTGGCTAGAGTGTGATATTCGGTAGATGGACCATATTATTGGCTTTAAGCCTTTAAAAAATAATTACTAAGATCTTTTATTTTTTCTAATTAAGTATACTTTTTATTTTTAAAGAAAGAGGGACAGTGAGAGAGAGGGAGAGAAGCAATCTTTAGTTTTTCACATGGCTTTCGTTGCTCCAACACTTGGTTGTGTAC